>JAJHUR010111182.1:0-39355 GCA_027495735.1 Lutjanus campechanus | reverse complement strand
GTGGCACAGGGAAAGAGTGGGACTCACAAAATCTGCCTGGTGTGTTCTGACGAGGCATCAGGTTGCCACTATGGTGTTCTCACCTGTGGCAGCTGCAAGGTCTTCTTCAAGAGAGCAGTGGAAGGTACAAAAGACGTCATTATATCCTGACTGATTTATTCATCGCCTATGATAAGCTCATTCATCATTAATCTGTGTCACATACGTCTGCTCAAACGCTGGAGTCATTATGGTTTTAAGTTTGAGGCATGATTATTACAAAGTAAAGCACAGTGATACAACTAATTAGTTTTTCCTCCCTGGAGTGTTTACCGCAGCAATGAAGGTAAATAACAGATTAATCTTCCTCCTCTTTGTGCCTCAGGGCAGCATAATTACCTGTGTGCTGGGAGGAACGACTGCATAATAGACAAGATCAGGAGGAAGAACTGCCCAGCCTGCCGCTTCCGCAAGTGTCTCATGGCAGGAATGAACCTGGAAGGTACATATGAATAACATCAAACTGTGTTCCTTTAAGTTGTTTTAATTGCTCCTGACTCCTCTTCACCTTTTCCCTTTATCTCTCTTAACTCTCCCTTGCATGTCGATCGCGGTTTTCTCTTTTGCAGCACGCAAAACCAAAAAGTTGAACCGCTTAAAGGGCGCTCAGCCGAGTAACCCGCCTGAGCTGACGACTCCTCCACCGATTGAGGCTCGCTCCCTTGTACCCAAGTGCATGCCTCAACTCGTTCCCACCATGCTGTCCCTGCTGAAAGCCATTGAGCCGGACACCATCTACGCCGGCTACGACAGCACCCTGCCAGACACCTCCACCCGCCTCATGACCACCCTCAACAGGCTGGGCGGCCGGCAGGTTATTTCTGCTGTAAAGTGGGCCAAGGCTCTGCCAGGTTAGTAGTCCACTCTGCCAGTAGTGAAGGAGTGCAAGGATGTGATCAGACAGAGTGGCAGGTTTCAAAAAGGGAGGTGCACTGCAGTGCCTTTTTTTTGTTGTTGAAGCTTTTGTTTTAAAAAAAAATTGCAGTGTGGTCCTTTTTTTGTTGTTACTAGGCAACCTCTGAATCACCTGTCCTTTAGTCTAGCA
Source organism: Lutjanus campechanus (assembly GCA_027495735.1). NCBI lineage: Eukaryota > Metazoa > Chordata > Actinopteri > Lutjaniformes > Lutjanidae > Lutjanus > Lutjanus campechanus. Next base: position 38,271 of record JAJHUR010111182.1, on the reverse strand, counting down.
TAGCCAGACCTCTCTCCACAGCAAGTAAAAAAAACACCCTGCCTTGTTGGCATTTCTTTAAATCAATCACAAAGCTGTACACTTAGCTGAACACTTTCATATTGGGAGGCGAGCTCTGGCATCAGAGCGACTACATCACTGCAAAAGAAAGATTAACAGCTTTTAGCTTGTTTACGTTAGTACCATTAGAGTCCCATGCACTAATTTACCATTTTCAGCGCGTTGGTTGCAGCTCGGAGGTTGTTTTTGTTTCCCAGTGACTTTGAAAACGCAGATAGCAGACACCGCAATGCCAACTGAAACCAAGCAACTAGTGGCAGGCTTATACCCGTAATGTGCATCTGGTGAGTCAGACTACCTGTCCTTAGCCTAACTCTGATTTTGCTCAACTCAGATTTGAATTTTGGTTAGCTTTAAGTAATTAACTTCCCAGTTAGTAGATTGATAGATACCAAGTTAGCTACCAAAACATATGCATACAAAATGGACTTGCAGAGGGGACTGGCTGTGACCGAGGGTAAGAGGCTGTTTCCACACTATGCTACTATGCTGGACACAGAGAAAAAGAGATCCGTGTAGGTGCATGAAAGAGGAGAAATCCTGGAGCAGTTTGCCCAGGGAGAGGTTGAAAGTGAGTTAACATTAGCTTAACACAAACTGAACTGTGTGTTACCAGGTATCCAGCAACAGCCAACACCACTTTGTCCTCCATGGTTGTGATTTCCTAGCATCTGTAAACTTTTTCATCTCCACTACGGAAGACTTGTCTCCCAATTAACAATCCAACTGGGCAATGGGGCAAAAAATGTGAATGAGCACTTTCCTTTTTTCAACTTGAGGTGTTTAGAGTGCTCCTGCAAATATGCAAGGCGGTCAGAGCATAAAATGCGAGATGCCCAGGGTGCATTAGCAGTGCACAAAATGCTTCAGCCTATAGAAAAAAAAACTGGAAAAAGATGCCTCTCACTGCTAAAACTGCACTCTGTCTGACTGGGGCCTAAACTTGTACTTCACAGGGTGTGAACTATGTATGATGGGAGTGGTAGCTTATTTTGGTGTATTTAAACGTACATATCACACGAACAGAAAAAACTCAGACCTGCACAAAGTTAATAAGTTCATGATATGCACTGTCTTCCTTGGCATTTTAGGTGTTGTATAACACCGCACACAGCCCAAAATGCAGCCAGTATGTGCAAACACATTTTATTTGAACAGCACACACCACATTGCAAGCATGAACATTTCACAAGTGTTTGCTAAAAGCAGGAGACCTTGTCATGTGTTGGTGCAGCGCAAAGCAGGTGTCTGCTGTGATTTGTGTAAACAAACACACTGGCACCACATCTGGATCTGCTCCATCTGGGGCAAAGTTGACACTCAAGCACATTTGTTCAACTTAGTCAAATCTGTGTAAGGTGTAAATGTAGATGTGTCTGCCAGATTCTGCTTCCACAAAACGTTTGTGATATTTTTTTTACAAAGCATCACCTGCTTAAATGAATTTTTTTGTGCACATGTAAGTTTATGTACTGTGCTCTTTATCGCTTTCATCACACATTGTGACTGTATTGGTAATTGGTTGAAGTATTTCCATGTAGTTGTCACTACATGGACAGAATTTTTAACCTCGATACAATACTAGTATTTACAAACGTTATTCAATACCCCTGAAAAATGACAAAGAAAAGCCCTGGGCTCACAAGATAGAGTAATTCTGTTCTTAACAACCTCCACACAGTGCTGATATGGAAAAAGTCACTGAACACTGTCTACTTTTGCTGCAAGTCAAATTTCAGGCAGGACAATAAAGCTTGAACTGATGTCTACCTTTGGTACTTTTAATACTATAACAGATGATGTATTGTTTTAAACGTGATATTGAAAAAGTATTGAAGTATGAATATGTTTGACATATTCATATTTGACATATGTTCTTCCTCTCAGGTTTCAGGAACCTGCACCTGGACGACCAGATGACTCTGCTGCAGTGCTCCTGGCTCTTCCTCATGTCTTTCGGTCTGGGCTGGAGGTCTTACCAGCAGTGCAACGGCAACATGCTCTGCTTTGCACCAGACCTCGTCATCAACGAGTATGTACTAGTCCGTTTTCAGCCCATGTATAAGTCTAACCGGTGTTGTTTAATTTGATACCAAAAGTAGCACTATACTAATGTGTTGAGTCTTCATTTGCACTTCACATAAATTGAGCACTAAGTGATATTTTCCAGCCTATGATCTTACTTCCAGTCAGCCAACGCATACATCTGTTTGTTTATGTATATGAGTGCAGCTCTCTGCTCTGTGCTGCTTGTGTCGTATCTCCCGAGAATCAAACAGCGTCTGTCAGCTGTCATTGGTAATCAGTGTTTCATCCCTCTTAAAGACTCGATGACTCTGTTTGTAAACAGCGCTCTGAGTACAGTGAGCAGTCGGCGCAGCCACCATGCTTTGGGCTGTAATAGGCCTTTTGCTTTTTTTCCTCCTTTTTTCCATAATCAAAAGGTGAAAATTAATAGGATCATAATTAATATCTGATGATGTTATGTTCTGTATTTGTCAGTCAGCCTCCAAACAAAACTCAATTATAGCCTGTTTTTGTTTGATAACAGCAGCTTTGAAACAAACTTGATCAGTCTGATAAAAGCTATTGACGGTTCTGTTTTTCAGGGTGGATTTTCATGACTAATGGTTAAGAATCTGTTGTTTTGTGATGTACCTTTTCTAATGAATTTTCTGCCCACTTTGACTCAAGTTAAGAAATGACAAAGCAACTTATAAGCATTAATTCAGGGGTGGAAAAGGTATTCACATCCTTTACTTGTAAATGCACCGATAAAGCAGTGCAGAAATATTCTCATTCAAAAATTTACTCAAGTAAAAGCACTTAATTGTTATCAGCTAAATGAATTAGTTTGAAACTTACTCATAATGCTGAAAAAATGCTCCTGTGAATGTTAATAATTGTGCATCATGTTATTGGATTAAAAATTCTGATGCATTAAGGTGTCTATCATACAGGGTGGCTACAGGCCGTAAAAAGTATTAAATAATCTTCAATAATATTTGCAAAGGTGTTAGATATTTATTTATTCAATCCTTAAAGCATCATCTGAAATTCACTGCATGTGCAAAATGCCTGTACATTTCATCTTGCAAAATCAAAAGGTATTGAATTTGAGCTGTAAATAGTGAGGCTAATTGAGACATGATGGTATTTACTTATTCATTTAAAACCCACATATAAACTATAAAACAGAGAACCACAATAATGATACAGGGGTCTAAATGACCTTCAGGATAGAAATTGTGATTCTACCTCAGTATATCCTAATTTCAGACTCTGGCTGTAAGAGAATTGTGGTATACATTAATATCATTAAAGACAAACTTAAACTCATTTTGCCTCACTTATAATTTTAAACTGACAATTTATTTTCACATTTGACGTTAAGTTTTAATTTAATTAAACTGTCATTAAAAAGTATTATATTTAACTTACATGTAGACAACCTGTCATAACTTGTCAAGGTAGAGCTAATTTTAATTAATCTCTGTATTGTTAGTTGTTTAATTTGAAATGACACATCATATTTTATAAACTGATCACACGATTTCTGTTATAAAAACAGGATCTGAAGAGCAACTAGTAACATAAGGTATCAAATAACTAGTGGAGTAACAAGTACAATATGTATAAAATACAAATACTTCAAAATTGTACTTGAGTAAATGTACTCGGTTTACTTTCCGCCACTGCATAAATTTCAAGAGTTTTTGCACAAGTTTGTCCCGACTTTCACCGACAATATCACTTCATCACTGAGATGACACTCACTCATCCTCTCAACCTTCCTCTCCAACAAACTAATAGACTGAATCTCATTTCTGGAAGAATGATTTAAAATAGGTTCCACAAATTGTGAGCAGCAGGACCTTGAACATTTAATCTACAGATATATTACAGGGAGCTGCTTCATCTCCCTGATTGAGACTGCACGAGCAGCAGCCCTATAAATCAACTATGACTTAAGGTGAGGCAAGAATATGCTGCTTAGCTCTTTCTGTCTTTACTCCACCAGGGAGCGGATGAAGCTGCCCTACATGGCCGACCAGTGTGAGCAGATGCTGAAGATCTCCAGCGAGTTTGTCCGGCTGCAGGTTTCCCACGATGAGTATCTGTGCATGAAGGTCCTGCTGCTGCTCAGCACAGGTCAGACATAGCTGAACCTTCTTCCACTTTCACATGTAGAATGTGGTGCTACATTAATGCAATCATTACAAAAGCCATTACTCCAATCCAATACTGTCCACGGATGCTGAATGATAATGTTGATGTATGCACAGGACCAAACATCACATCACTGCACTTTCCCAACTCATTAACTGGCATTCAGTAATCGTAAATGGGAACTGAATCCTCATATGGCAAACTGGTTCGTATAGAAAAAATACACACACCCAGTTTAACTGGCTAGAGCACCTTCTGACTGACTGCAGAAGTATGTAAACACAATCTAGTGCAGGAGAATTAAAGGCATAAACAATGACTGAATAATTCTACAGCCATAATTATAATTGCAGGTAGCTTTAACACTGCTTAGAGTCAACACAGCCCTCCTCAGAGTGTGCTGGTTTTGTTGTGGCAGGTGTGTATCCTCCAAGTGTTTTGTGCTGCTAATTATTATTGGGTGCACACCCTGAAAATGACCTGCTCTATATTAATCATTTACAGTTAATACCGATCATTTAAAATGTAAAGAACAGCCCTCCTCTTTTGCAGTTCAAAGCTGGAAATATTGGCACTAACAACACAGCTACAGTAGATCATCCTTATCTGTATCCCAGATGTTGACCTTGAGTTTGCCCTCTCCCGCAGTGCCAAAGGACGGCCTGAAGAGCCAGGCAGTGTTCGAAGATATTCGAATGTCGTACATTAAGGAGCTGGGGAAAGCCATCGTGAAGCGCGAGGAGAACTCCAGCCAGAACTGGCAGCGTTTCTATCAGCTCACCAAGTTGCTTGACTCCATGCATGAGGTAAAGAGACCCTGCACACAAACACAAAATGCGTCCACAGACATCAGCATTTACACATTATCAGCAGGTGCTTATTGACCACCTGCAGTCTGCAGCTTCCTTAATCATTAAACAGTGATTTACTGTCTGTGATTGATCTCATTAATGAGCTCATTAATTTGTTTAAAGCGTTTACCTGGTTTAGGGATGTTGATGATTAATCATTAATTGACTTTGCTTCTGTAAAATGAAAGACAAACTGGAGGCAAACACAAATCACTTTAGAGAAGTACCCCTCATGAACAAGCGAAAATGTCATCTTGCTGTGTTGTTGGGTACTTTTTCAAGTAAGACTAGCGGTCCTGGACAGTGAGTGACCATACATATTCAGAAGAGCTTATATTTCCTTCAGCCATGGTCAAGAAAAAAGCCAACAAAATTTGCTAGCAAGTTTTACCTAACATGTGTAGGGAAAAACCTAAGCTCCGCCCACAAAAAATGTCATAATGTTAACCAACAGAAAAGGGGCCTCTACTGCCTTTTATCTTTGCAAAGGTTGTGACTAGAGAGGTAGTTTCACATTTCTCTACTGAAAGGGGAGCTCTTCCTTAAAATCTGAGATTCAAACGTACACTGGGCCAGATAGATTTGGTACATAACAAATCTGAAAGTCTGTCGCTGTCTAATACGCTTTATACAGGCAAAGAAATCTGAAACCTCTGGTGTAGAGCAGACTTGTCAGTACAAGTCCATATCACACTGTTTTTGTGTTAATCATCCAAGAACTCATTCTCCTTTGTGTCTGCAGATGGTCGGAGGACTGCTCAGCTTCTGCTTCTACACCTTTGTGAATAAATCCCTGAGCGTGGAGTTCCCGGAGATGCTGGCAGAGATCATCAGCAACCAGTTACCAAAATTCAAGGCCGGGAGCGTCAAACCACTCCTCTTCCACCAGAGATGACTGTGCCCCGTAACAGACACAATGCCTTAAAAATCCCACCACATCACCTCACCAACCCCCCTCCCCACCCCTCAATCCCCCTCCTCGAAGAGCGATGATGAAAAAGGACTGAGGATCTGAGGCGAGGAGTGAATGATGATGTTTTTGGGAGCGAGTATGCAACTTTTGTGTAGTGGGTTCGGGGTCTGGAGACTGGAGACGTTTGCATAGAAACCAGACAGCGAGCACACAGAGGTTTTGTCGATCAGATTAAAATGTAGTGTATAACAAGTAGGAAATGTTTGTAAGATAAACGATAAATTGCAAAGAGAAATAGGCTTAACATCCATGTCGTCTCAGGTTTCTTACCTTCAAATACAGAACGATATCTAAACTAGAGCAAACAAATATCTATGTACAGGTTCTGATAGTATTTTCTACATTTTCAAATTGTAACAGTTTATACAATTTTCCAGGTCGTTGTTACCTGGGAAGGTAACAAAGCTTAATTAATAACATGCTCTTAAGTAGGCTCTTTGACTGTATGTTCCTCTTTTAGTTTTTATAGGAGGTTGTAACAAAATGTTTATCAGTCACATGGGGAAAAAACTGTTTTCCAGTCATGTAAAAAGCATATTTCATTGCTTTGATTGATACTTCTGACATAAGAAACAATTCTGTTGGATTGTTGATCGACGTGCACCACTCAAAGGATGATTTCTCCCACAAGCCGACCTCTTCCAGGTTTACACACGTCTATTATAAAAGGGAAAAAAATATGTGCCTTTTTTGCTTCAGATACCATATTAGCCATTTCTTTCTACCTGTTCAAGGCGTGCTTCTCTTTAACCCGTCTCGGTCTACCTTCATCGTACGTTGATTGTACTTTTTATGTTACATGCAGTTGCAACTTTTCCTCTTTTTTCAAAGGCTGTGTTTATCTATAGAAGTGGCAGCTCTCGGTCCATCTTGCGCGTGTAGAAATTATCCTTGTCGTTAAAAAGAAAGAACATTCAAAGCCTGCTTTCTTTCACGCAATCTCACGCACACCCCACTCCTTAAGTGCGATTTGAGCACTTTTTACCCTGCTAAAGGCTTTAAAAGACTGTGAAGAAAGACTGTTATGCTGTACCTGTCTTTAGTGAATGACTTTAGATGGAAGGTAGAAACTTTTTCTTGTAGGAAATAGCCTATGTTTTATTTTAGGCCCCCCACTTATCCTGCCCCAGTAGTCTAATTATGGAATGTGATGGATACCTGCGTCTACCAATCATAGAAGAGAGGGCATATTTTATTGTGTTTGCAAGATAATGTCATTTTTAATTCACCAGGAGAACTAATGTCTGTGGTTCTAACAAGACTCAGACTGGTTGGAAAATAACCGTCCTTCAGTTTTTAACAGTTTTTTTTTTTTTACAGTCAAGTTTGTAAAACTGGCAAACATGCAGTCGTGATTCTGCCACTGATGATCTGTCTTCAACAGTGTATCCATGCTCTCAATAAGCATCTGTTAACGAGAGCCTGTATGCATTGTTGCTTTGCTGTATTTGTTAAAGGAATAGTTTACATTTTGGGATATGCGCTTATTTGCTTTTCTTGCCAAGAGATAAATGAGACTTACAGTAAAAATGTAGCTGGAGTCAGAAGCCAGTTAGCATTAGCTTAGCATACAGACAGAAGCTAGACAGACTGTCAAAAAGTAGCAAAAACTGCTCAGTAATACACATTATCGTTTGTTGTTTCTGTACAAAAACCAAAGAATAAGAATTCTCGCAGTCTCCGCTGATTGTAATTGGTCCTGGCCAAGAAATGGTCAGTAGGACTGTCTGCCAGTACCATGTTTGGGGCTTCGAAGTTGTGATTATAATGACAGACAAGGACAGGAGGCTTTTCTGCTTGCAGAAACCGTTTTGTAAGAATGCCCAGAGCGATCTGACGCCAAATATAACTAGCCAGTGTTCATTAAAAGTATGAGATCGGGATTAATGCTAACCAGTTGCTGATCGTGGAAATCGTCATGTCACTCATCTTTATCACATCTGTTTTCGATGTCAGTGAGGTAGTTAGCCAACTACAGTTTGTTGGAAATAGCAGAGGTACAAGGCCTTGTTTCGATCCGCTCCTGTTTGTCCTGTCAAAGGTTTTGCATATGCCATTGTCACAGCTCAACACTTCCTGTATCAGTTTCAAATTAAAAGCCCTGTAGCATTTCAGTGAACAAAAACCCTTAGTTTCTGAAAAAGCTTTTATTCTGAAACATTTGCAGGGACGTGTTGTGAAAACTCGCTGCCTTCAACTCTACTCTCATTCATGGGCACGTTATGTTTCACTTGGGACCTGCGGCACCTTTGGTAAAATACACTGAATTGATGTTTTTAGTCTTATCTTTTTGCATTGATTGAACAAACTAAATATAATATGTATTGCTGAGCTGTGCAGGTGCTAGTGAGTAGCTTTTGTTACCTGATAGAGACAGGCTAGTGGTTTCCCTTTTTGTAGTCTTTATGCTAAGCTAAGCTAACTGGCTCCTGCTGTGGCTTCATATTTATCAGACATGAGAGTGGTATCTGGTTTCTCATCTAACTCTTGACAAAAACTTGAACAAGCGCATTTCTGAGCTATTCCTTTAAAATGAGCCGTCCATATGACAGACAGCTTGTGTATACAGCACTTTGGATCAGATGTCGGCAGATCCACCACCCTATAAACCTCCCACCGCTGCTGACCCCTGCTGTTTAACCCTTTCTGCTCCTGTAACACGCTGTAGGCACCTTGTCTTGATGTCTGTGTATCTTTAGTACATTTGCATGTTTGTTTGTCTGTCTGTTCGGTATTCAAGCCCCCAATGTTTGAAAGCACTTAGCACCAGTCATCTTGTGGACTCAAGTCACAGTCAGAGTGTAGCATCACTGACTGGGGAGGCAGGCAAAATGGATCCTTTATTCTCTGGGAACTATTTCAGTGCCAAACTCCAGATTTGTCTGTTTTCAGTGATGCTAAATGTTGGTCAGTGTTTGTATCACGAGAGGAAACAAGTCCCAGTATTGAAACTCAGAAATTTGTCCACAGAGCTAAATAAAAAGTTAATTATCTGCGCTTCAGTCCACTGGATTGAGGTAATTATTAATGAGTGATAACTGAGCTGTAACACAAAGCACTCACTAGATGTGTAATCAGAATAATATAGGTCTGTCAGCTTCTCTTTCTTTGTGTGTTGTATAAGTGCGTGCTGCAACATTTTCATCAGTTAATCAGCACAACAGTAATCCAGGTTTTGACGTGAATGTGAACTCTAAAGAGGAATTTATTTACTTTAAAAGAAATGCTCTAGACAGATTGAAGGTGATGCCCTGCCAGTTTAAAATAATTGGACAAATACGTCAAGTGAGCGACTACAAAGTGCTCACTGGTGCACTTAAATATGGAAAATGTCAGATGATTCTGCTGTTGGTCTGTTGCTAAGCTATCCCAGCAAAAAAAAATATATATAAAAGCACTCATTATAAATGTTGATCCGCTCCCATACTCAGGTTGTTAAAAAAGTTGATGTCTGATTCTCACAGTTATGTGCTTGTCTGTGTTTAATCGTTTATGTCCTGACTTTAAGAACCAAAAACTTTAGTTTGGATTCCCAAAATTGTGTCTGCTTCTGTGATTTATGGTGTATTTTTGTCGGGTTCAAGTTGTCAGATTCACTCACACAGATTAGGATAAAGTTTCAGGAAGGTGCTGCCACAGTTGTCACACCCACACTCAGAAAATAAAAGCATACTTATTATTTTTCTTTATAAAGTTTATTCAGAATAGTTGAAAACCATCTTCATTAACTGCATAGGGGTTATTCATGGGTTACTTTCACATTCAGTGTATCCAAATCTTCTCTGCTGCTGCTACTCTTCATTTAAACAGGTATATATATTATATATGAAACCGCACACTTGCCTCTTCTTGCTCAAAAATGTATCCTTGCTTATTTGTTTATACATTTTTGAGGAGGACAACTGAATATGCAATAGAAATGACAGATAATCTATCACCATCACATGACAAGATGTGGTTACTTCCTTTTTGTTTGTCTTTTTTTCCAGTATAAGCTATTTTCATACAATAGATTCACATTTAACTTTATCTCTGCAGGCCAGATTTTCAGGAACACACTCACTTAGTCAGTAATCATCAGTCTAACAAGACTGCAAACACACAAAAAAGCCTATTTGATGTTTGACCCGAGCAAGTACAGACAAATTCAGCATATGTCAGTGTAAACTACGTAGCTTCAAGAAGACAAATGTACAGTTCTTTGTTTTATTTTGTTTGTTTTTAAACACATTTTTTACTCTTCTTAACATGATGGCTTTGGTCAAATTGTGTAATACTGTGAATAGGATAGGAGTCAGTCTTTTTCACACACAAACTGTTTGTGAAAGTAATCAACCAGCTTGAATCTAAAAAGATTTGCACTACCCAAATATTGTTTGAAAATCTATTTTGTATAAAACATATGCAGACATTAACTTTTGAGAATTATCAAGGGCAGATCATGTTTCACTGGTATATGCTTTCTCTAAAAAAAAAAACCCACAAACATTTGTTTTGCTTAAAATTTTTGAATATGTACATATAATCCATTGTAAAGAAAATGTGGTGTATTTGTCTCCAAATAATAGTTTTTCTATACCTACCCTCTGTATTATTTCTCCTCTGTAGTGTGACTCCAGTTGATCTTTTCCTCCATTGATTAAAGGTCGAACTGTATGTCTTGGTGTGGTACTTCTCAAACAAAGGAACTGTATGCTGATGTTTGCCATATTAACTCGATAATTCTGAACAGTGGAGACGGTAAGCTTGTTGTCACACCAAGCACCTGTTCATCAAATAAATGTGCTTTTCCATTCTGACACCTGGTTTATTGACTGTTGATGAAGACCGCTGATGTTTGCTGAAATTTCTAAAGAGAGGTAATAGTGTTACGGGTTATTGTTTTCATGACGCTTTGTTATGAAAATGTTGTTAGCTGTGTGAATGAGGATGAGGTTCAGCCTGCAGGGCATTCAAACTCTTCATGCTGATTGGCTGACAGCAGCAGCAGCAGTTCCTGGTCAATCTTCTCCTTTACCCTGTCCTGGACTTTGATATACTATGTGCTTGGCTCGTCTATGTAAAAAAGCAAATTTTAGAGATGGTTAAAATATCTGTTAAAGTAACATATATTAACATGTTAAGTTGGCTAATATTAGCAGAATGCTAGCTAACTTACATAATCATAAACTAGCTTGTTAATCAGTGTTTTGCTGCCATTAGCTAACTTAAGAGGTGACCCTATATGTCACCTACAGGAAAAGGAGAAAGTTTGCCAACACATACATCCAAGTTTGCTGAACTGTTATTGGAGCACAGAGCAAAAATGGACGGGGCTTATGGAGGGTCAGTTGCCCCAGATCTTGCAGTCATGATAAAATCTTGTTTTCTAGCAAGCAACACCCATATTAGTATAGTTTATTCATGTTCATTTTTAACCAGTAACGTTCAGTCATTTATACTTTAGACAACAGAAGAAATAGACTGTACATCCAAAAACTAACATTCATATCTGGAAATCTGTTTTTTGTTCAAAACTTCAGCCAAGGTGAAATGATCTTGCCCCTGTTACAGATACAGAGACCTTCATGCATCAACCAGGATTATAGTATTAGTATCTGATGACAGTTGATTGGTTGTTTGGTCTCTGTCAGTCAAATCTGATTGAACCACACCTAAACTTGTAATACGTAGCAGTTGAGTTTTTTCAAAAGCATTTTTTAATTATTTATGAGTACATATTATTAGTATGAAACACGGAGAGAAGCAAAGCCAAGTTTTTAGGGAAACCCACTGCTAAAGCTTGTACTGCCACCTCAATATATCATATAAAATAGTTCCTAATATAAACACCATTATCCAGGGTTTGCACCCAGTTACTACTTGAGAACTCAGAGCTAACTTTTTAATTAACCATGATCATAAACTTCCTCCTATCATAACCCTAACAGTGTCTTAACCACCCTGTTGTCACCACCCAGGAAATGAAAAATAAAGAACTAAAATTGTAACTGTAATACTCATGATCAAGTGTTCTGCTCCTCTCCTTATTACCTCTAGTGTTTTTCTTCATGATGAATTACCTTATTATTTTCAAACGAAAAAGAAAAACACATACTACTTGTACAAATAATAATAATAATGATAATAATAATATTAATAATATTAATAATAATAATAACAACAACAACAACATGACATTACTGCACTTTTTAAAAGTAAGAGGTTGAGGTTTTTGTAGGTGTCAGGGATCACACTTCATACCATTATCCCAGTTGCAGGTTGAGGCCAGGAGTCGTGGACGCGCATCCAGCTGCCTGTGTGATCTGTGCGCTCGTTCACGAGCATGTAAACACCTGACAGACCACTGCAGGGGACACAACCCGCCGATTATCCTCGCAGAAACACCCAGACTCCCTGCAGACACTCCTGTTGTTTCACAGCTGTGTGTCTCCTCTGAGCATCATGGCGGATGAGCAGGAGTGTGCATCCGAGGATCAGGCTGTGGAGAGCGGCCCGCTGCGGGACTTCAGGCGGCTCACTCGGCTGTACTGCATGAATGGCGGACATCACCTCCAGATCCTCCCCGATGGGACAGTGCGGGGACAGAGGGAGGACAGGGACGCTCACAGTAAGACATTTTACAGCCAGGTCAGGCCTACTACATGATGCGTTCACTGCCCTCACTGTCTGCAGGTTGTTAGGTTCAATGTGCAGCAAAAAAGAGACCCATGTCCAATACATGTGGAAGCCAATTAATGATCATTTAAAGGGGAATGCCGCTTATTTTTGGCCTGGGAAACACAGGACATCCCAGTAGTTCTACTATGGTCTATTTGACTTTGAATTTATTTTTTAAAAATGTATTTATTGATTCTAGATGAGACTGAGATGTAGCAACATGTGATGGAGCTGAACTAATTATTTTTAAAAAAATATAAGCTCCCATAGTTTTCCAAGGCCCCCAGGTACCTTAAGTTTATGAGAGGCCCCCTTTTGTAAGGTGTTTTTAAAAACCCAGTGACGATATTACAGCAAATATAAAATAAATAAATAAAACAAACAAAACAAAACAAAAACAAACTCCTTAACGTATGTCTTTGTTAATGCAATAATAATTGCATTTTCAATCAGATTATTATTAATTATAAATTATATTTTATAATAGTTTACATTAGGGCTGTTATGATATCTGATTTCCACGTTATAGTGAACTTGAATACGTGGTGGTATTTGGTGCAGAGGTACTGTACGTCCTATTTTTGAGGATATTTGTTTTCTAAAAGGCCAATCTTTGTGCTCAGCCATGATAAATATACAGGCCGTCTCACTAACGTCACATTTAAAAGGTCATGCCATAATTAAACATGTCAACATTAGGCACACTGGTTGTCTGTCTTTATCAGTCCTCCTATGTGGAAAACTACCTTGTCTGCTGTGATATTTTGCGCAAATGAACTATGTTGTGTGAATGAATTTTATGAGATATGGCACCTATTCTATCAAACATTTGTTCCAAGACAGCACGTGAATGTTTCAGCCTTCTAGGTGAATTCTGGCTCATTTGCAGTTCTTTCTTCTCAGTGAGAACCGTTATTGTCAAATAAACTTATAAGATAAAATAGATCCTTGGTTGCAATCAGGGACCAAAATTAGCACCAGGGTTGTAGCTGATAAAATATACAAGTGGCTGGTAGATTCGCTTCACTCATCAGCCCCCCAAAAAACAATGGTAATCTTCTGAGTGGCTGGTAAAATTTGAACATTCATTAGCTGTTTGGCCAGTGGACAAAAAAAGTGAATTTTGCACCCTATTTGCCATCTTTCTCTTTTGCTTCTTATGAAGGAGTCTCCGTGTTTTGTAAGATAAGATAAGATAGTCCTTTAGTCCCACAACAGGGAGATTTGCAGCACTACAGCAGATATGGAAAGAAATGGAGAAATGAAATGGATTGGAGAAATACAAACAAGAATCAGTAAAAACAATAAATGATAAACAAGTAAACAAGCAGTATACACAAGAGAAAATATAAAATATATGAACAATTCAAACATGACGAAATATAAAAATATAAGCAATAAATAAGAGATAATATTAATATTGCACATTGAAATAAAATTTCTTCACCAGAGTAAATACTGACATTACAGTCAGTTTTGGTGTATATGTGGTCTAATGGGAGCAGTGCTGGTTGTAAAGTCTGACAGACGCAGACTTTACAACCAAAATGTGAACAAAACCTCTGTTTTCTGCACTTGAAATCAGAGATATCTGATTCATAACGTTTCGGTGCACAGACCTTCATCAGTGCCAAACAAGTGCCAACAGTGTGTGAGAGACTTTTTGTTCTGTGTTGTCGACCTATGGTCTTCTCCCATGTACCTGTCGATCTATGGGTGCGCTAAAGTTTTGCTCTTTGAAACTTAAAATCCTGGAAAGACCAATACTGACTTCAAGACAACAAATTCATCCAGTCACAAGAATAACAAGGACGCTCTGAAATTCATTTGGCTGCATCTCTTCTCATTTCATGAGACTTCAGGCTAGTCACATGTGTTTATAGAGGTGTTAGTTTCTGTTGTTTAAACCTTTTTTTCCCTCCTTTCAGCTGTTTTAAAGCTCACTGCTGTGGACAGAGGTGTCGTGGTCATCCAAGGAACAGAAGCTGAGAGATATTTGGCCATGAGCGACGAGGGGCAACTGTACAGCTCTGTGAGTTTCTGCAGTTAGACCTGATGTTCTGTGTAAATCAGTACATTAAACTTAACGATAGAGACAGATGTAAATAAATCTTCTGTGAAATCTGTTGTAAATGATTAATTACTCATCATTATACAAGACTGATCTAAACTTTGTTGACTGTATTTTTAAACTTTTAACCACAAAACCAAACAACTGAAGTGCTGTCAGCTGCTGGTGCTTCTTGTCTGTTTATCTCTCAGCCCGAAGTGACGGATGATTGTTACTTCCTGGAGAAGCTGGAGGAGAACCACTACAACACTTATCTCTCTCAGAAACATCAGGAGACGAACTGGTACGTAGGTCTGAAAAAGAACGGGAAACCTAAACTGGGTCCAAGGACTCACATCGGACAGAAGGCCATCTTCTTCCTGCCCCGACAGCTGCTCGAGTCCGGGGAGTGAAGACGTTCATCTCAACACACAGTGATACCTCAGCCTGAACGGACGTGAAGCTGCTCCAGGATGGAATGTTTTTTGTTTTTTTGTTTAAATACGTATATTTCACTATTGGTTCATGAATTGGACCAGAACAAGACATGAGAAAGTGGTGAAAAAATGGCTAATGAAAAACAAAATCAGTCAAGATCAAATGTAGGTCTGTTTTTGTTGGGATTAAGACTGATATTTCTATGAAAGAGGTTCTTGCCCTAATGATGAGGCCCACACATCAGAGTTAAAATACTGTGCATGTCATCTTTCTGTCCGCTAACATAACATCGCATTTTATTGGGTAGCAGGTTTTCTTGTTGAACAGTAGACGATGTAGGTAGTGAACAAGAAAACAGTATCATCAACAGACACGTCAACTGAGGCTCAACCAGCAGCAATTTCAGCTAAATTACTGAGGCCTCCAGATTAAATATCAATATTAGCCCAAAATGAACATTTCTGCTGATATGACAGGCTGATAAGATGATGCTTTAATTGTGCACACATAATGCAAGTAAGTGGAGTAAGTGGAGGCTTTTTGAAGTGTCTGAAACAGATAACAAAGTTGCTGTTTGCAATGATTGCTCACTGTCAGTCATGTGAGAAGGAGCCAAATCACATTCCTTCAACATGACGAATTTAATCGGCCATCTTAAGAGCTGTCATCTAGATCATTACAATAGATTTGTGAAGAACAAAGAGAAACAGGCACCAGGGAAACAAAACTCTCAGTAGGTTTTTTTTTGTTTTTGTTTTTTTGCTCAGTGAATGTGTCCATTTTTTAAAAAGCTTTGTATTTTATGTCTGCATCTGCCAGTGGGCCGTCACAATAAGAGAAGGCATGACAATATGTTTTTTCCACTACAGGAGAAACTTGATATACTCTGCAATTAGGTGGGGAAAAAAATATGTGCAAATATCATCTTCAGCAGCCAAAATGAGTTGGAAACTATCAGCATATTGTGCATCTCCAAGCTTAATTAGACAAGACTAAAGGGCCTATCATCTAGATTGTGTGGGACGTGAAAAGAAAACACTGAACAATAACAGTCTGTAATGTTCAGTATAGACTATAACACCTAGTATTAGTACATTTCTAGTGATGTGAATTGTTCGCAGATGTCAATCAAATTTGTTGGAAGAGAAGAACAAAGGTACCGCTCTGCAATAATACAAGCATGAATAGTTTCAACGGTTCGTAATTAGTTTATTAATTAGGTTTTAAACACTTTAGAAGTCACAGTGTTCATACACTGATGCATTAATGTGGGCTCACTATTTGGTGAGATCCAGTTACTGCTTACTACAAGTTAATCCTGCTGCCATTTGTAACTGGTAAGAGGGAGCTTTATTGTAAAGTGTAAGATGGTGCATGTCAAGGTAAACAATATTACCAAAGGCTTAGTGTATGAATGATGGCTGATGGAGAAGACAAAGTAAGAAATGAGATCTAAGGCTTAATAGTACAGATAAATGTGAGCTCTCTATTTGGCATACAACAGGTCACTGTCACCCTTTTTATCAAGTCTTATTGTAAAGTGGTACCAGAACAGGTTAATTTTTTAATGTGGATCTGGAAAGATGAGAATACAGGAGTAGCTTTGAAGGATCTTTATAAACTACTGCACCCGGAAGAAACATGATATATGTGACCCATTTGATTGAGAATTTGCTGATTTGCTGGTTTGGTGGATGTCATGTGCTCTTTCCACTCTGACTTTTCTGTAATCTGTGGCTTTGCTCTGCAGAAGTGATAAGATAAGAAAAGCTATTCACTGCTCTGAATGTGTTAGTGTCACAAGCTGAAATACAGTGTTGCATATTTCCAAGTTACACTTTGCCACCACTGGGTGTCACCAACGTGTAGAGTTGCACAGTGCAATATTAAACATAAAGGCTGTGCCACTCATAGCTTCATAATATCAAGGTAATTATAGTTAACCAAAACTAAGTGTGAAAAAATATTAACTGAAATATAAATAAAAACAAGATTACAGGAAAGAAAAACTACTACTAACTACTACTACTACTAACAACCGTGTACTTACAAAACTAATAAAATAAAAATATACAGGAAATGTCTTTAGTTTTAATCTTTGTGAGTTTGATCAAATTTGCCCCTGACAAATACCATCATATCATAGTAAAAAAAAAAAAAACTACAACTAATAAAAACTAACATTTTTAAACGATACAAACCAACTTGGAATGAGAAAACCTATTATCTGAAAACTAAAATGTAACTGAATTGAAAACAAAAATTAAAAACAAAATCAAACCTAATGAAAAATACAAAACTATAATAACTCTGCATAATCCTGACCTGTAAATACTGTAATGTTTTTAATGATATGACATTGCATACCATCAAGGCTCGGAGTAAAAGCAGTCAATAATCCAGACAAGTCAGAAATGACGCATTAAAAGTGACATTTATTTAACACTAAACGTTTTCTGTACAGTTTCATATCAACAAAACCCCAAGGCTGTAGCTCTACACCACATAGAAAGAAGCATAATGGGTCTGTATCAAAGCCATGGCAGAAGTATGAAGTTAACTGATGAGGCAAACTGTTTGGTTTGCAGGACCAGACTAAAATGCATATTAACTCCTTCCACTGACAACATGAACATTATCCTGACATGCTGTTACCTCCATACTATAAAACAGAAACATAATCCTGCACCACTGCGTTACTCATTCCTTGTTTTACACGTCTGGGACTTAATGGTGGGAGCATCCTCTGGGTTTTATTGGTTATATTTCTAAAAGTGCAGCTGCATACAACATTCTTTGATATGGTTTGATACCCACGTGTTAGCTAACACCTTATAAATCAGTTTCAAAATAAACAAAAAATAAGAGAAAAAACAATCTGATTTCCCCATCTGTCAATTAAATCTTAAGGCAAAAACCCACCTGAAAATAGAATTTGAGTTATTTTTATGCTCTTGGATAATTTGAAATGTCTGAGTGAGATCATTAACAGCTGAAATCCAGACAGCCAAGCCTCTTTTCTGTAATCGCAGAGCTTTTACAGTGAGAATGAATGAGACGCTGACTACACCGACTCACCACAGAGTCACAGAAAGGTCAAACTGTTACATCTAAATGAGCTTTTTTTTTTAAAGGACATGAATCTGAAAATGTGCTCATATGCCCCTGAAAAAAAAATCATCCTGGTTGCTGTCACTGTCCAAAAAAATTTGGCGTCCCTTCACCGTCAACTGAGCTGCTCCGTGGTTTGTGCGGCCATCTGGTTTTTAGAGCTGCGGCGTTTTCATGTTTAAAGGGATAGTTCGGGTTATATTAAGTGGGGTTGTATGAGGTACTTGTCGATAGCCAGTGTGTATAAATTAATATCAGTTTAAATGTACGCTATATTTGATATATTTTCACCACTTTAGTTTGCTGTCAGGCAGCCTTTTCTGACGGGAAAATGCTGTTATACAAGTAAAATATCGCTCTTTCCAAACCAACCGAAGTACAGAGGTCCAATCGGTCATTTTACCTCACAGAACTCAGGGGTTGCTGGTGTGCCACAACACTGATCTGTTAGTTTGTTTGTGTTACTGTGCAACCTTGGTGTTTTAAAAGGATAGTTTGTATTCACCAAAATCTAACAATAACAGCAAACTAATAGATCGAGACGGTGGTAGACCAGCAACTCCTGTGTTCTGCGAAGTAAAATTGCTGAATTTGCCTCTGGAGTTTGGTTGGTTGGAAGAGTGATATTTGGCCTCTCTGCTTCAACTATTTGATGAGTCGCATCAAATAATCTGAACTATACCTTTAAGACCTCAAAATCAACCATCTAAGATCATATTTGTAACCTAAACTCTATTTCCAGGGTGGATCATGTTACCTGATTTAATGTACAACTAAACATTTAACAGGTAAAATCATAACTTCTGACACATGGATGTCATTTTGGTGCGCTCCACTGACACTGAGTTTGAACCACAAGCATGTGCGGTGCGTTATGACAACGCCCTTTATGAGCAGTTTCTAACACCTTAAAAGCAGCAGACAACACTGCCCCCTCCTGGCTAAAAAAAAGGGCAACACTACTTAAAGCCAACAGGTGAGTGAAATATGTGATCTGTGTATCAGCATTTACAGCCTGATGAAATATTTTTAAATGTGTGTGGTATCTAAAAACAGCCCATAATAGTCACAATAAAACCATGATGTGAGATTAGTGCAGATTACAAAGTGTGTTGCATGCTTGGGCAAGTCTACAGAGTGTTGTATTCATTAATACCTGTTGGCTTCAAGTGTCACCAACACGAGACTCTCCCTATTTATTGACCTTAAGGGCAGACGCATGCTCGTATGCTACCATCAAATGATATAAGGCATTACTTATACATTACAGACAGAAATGTACATAGCACTTAACATTCGCCACTAATGAGTACATTAAGGGACTATTACCGTTAACCATTTTCCATTAATTAATAAAGTTTCAAAACAAAATAAAACAAGTGATATAATTCCTGAATATTTTTGTCGAGCGACGTCTTCATCTAGAACTCATCTGGCCGATTTCTTGTTAAGTGTCTTCACTTCGATTTGAAATTGAGTTGTTGCTTCTGTTCATCATGTCCAGTCCCTCCACATCCAAACATCCTAAATTTGGGTTAAGGAGAGATATGGTTAGTTACTGGTTATGTTTACATGCATATTAACAGTTTGAATTGTTGTGGTTTACATGGTATTTTGTTTACCTGCTGTACAGGGTCTTAGGTTCAAGTCAGCACAAGTGATGTGCTGATATGTGTGCCTTTCATTCAGGTGCTGAAGCCCAGTGTAATGAGCAACCAATCAGAACTTTGACAGACTCAAAGAGCTGCCAAACAGTGATCCTGAATGGTTAATTTACTGAAGAAACCCTTTAATGGCATTTGACACTCAGTGGGCGGTAAGTAATGCTAGATATCTCCTCAATAACTGTTAACTAGATGAGTGTGACCAGATTTATACACCGTACCTCTAATAGATGAAGAGTACCCTTGTTCGGGGAAGAGTGGCATAGGTGGGATCAGCCAGTTTACGCACTCTGGAGTAGTTAACAAAGCCTCGGATGAACAGCATGAAGCCTGGACAGCAAAGAAAAGACACGCAACGCAAGAAATTAAAACACAAAAATGAATTTGTGGGAAATAACAGGAACATTATTTTATGTTTATGAAATAATTTTTCTCACTTACCCAGGGCCAGAAACACCCACCACAACCAGTACTGCCCATCAAAGTAACCAGGGAAGTAGGTAGAAAACTGGAAGAAATGTAAGTCAGGACGTGTTAGGAGCCAATACTTGATCCTAGAAAGATTGTTTTCAGAGTTTTAGCCTTTTGATGGATTAATACAGATAAGAACTAATAATCAGAACAGCCATTTAGCCAAGCTGTTAGTGACTAGCTCTTACCCTGACAATAAGAACCCATTTGATGAGGGACAGGCCGAAGCCAGAGATGGCCCCGTATCTGCCAGCAGCTGATGTGGTCAAACAGAACGACAGGAAGAAGCCGATCCAGTTGAAGAGGAATGCCACTGATGGAAAAAAATAAATAAAATAAATAATGTAAAAGAAAATATTTGATGCCACAAAACTGCCACAGACGATGCATAAATATGTAATTTTTAAAGAATGACCCATAGTCAGTAGGATATTTTTAATCAAACATGCGAGTTATTTTTGAAGTCATCAAACTGGCTGGTACACATTCTCCTCCTCCATCTTTTGCTGGGAAACAAACTTGTGTGGTGAGCGTACTGGCATTTGCACCCAGTAGAGTATTTAACAGCTTTAAGTATACGGCAAATTCGATTTAGAAAATAGTAAACCAGCACCATTACTCAAAAGCAACTACACAACAAAGGTTAAATGAAGGAGGAATGCATCTTTTTCATGATCAGTGATCAGATTTATACTTGTATATAAATGAACAATTATCATATGGTTACAAGCCAGCTCTACACAAGTGAAACTGAAAGTCAGTCAGTCAGTCACTTTGAGGCAGAGAAACTCTACACAAGTCATCTGCTGAAATGAGTTCTTACTGAAGAAAGTGAGCATGAAGATGCCGTCATTTCCTATCCGCAGCTGGTCGGCATCTTCGAAGTCATCTCTGGCCACAAAGTCGTCCTCCTGCACCAACAGGAATATTACAATAATTAGTGTTTATTTCTATTTTCTTTTTATGTTTTGTGTGAAAACTCAATGTATTAGCACATGACAAGGCACAAGGCAAACCTACCGTGACTCTTCCAGTGACCAGGGGGATGGCTGCCTCTTCTTTGCTTCTCTCTGCTTCGTCATAGGAGGGCAAAGTGGTGGCAACACTGTAGGATGGAGGGTTGGGAAATCTTCCTCCATCTTCCTTGTATTCAAAGAAAGCTGTGGAGGTAACAGAAAAATGACATTTCAACCACGCACAGAAGTCTTGTCTCAAAATAAACTCTTCTAAATATAAAAAATTAACTCCCAAGTATAACTGACATCACAGTACATTCTGCATATATTTAAGTTTGGCTCATATTAAGGCTAAAATCACTAACTTTGTACACTTTAAAACTAAAGCAAATATTGTGGAGTCATTGCATTTGTAAAGTATTTTACGTTGTTACTAACAACATAAGGTGAAAATCTCCAACCAAGTACCATGAATAATATTATTATCATGGCAGTCAGATGGCATTTGTACTTGTGTTGTCAAAAATATTGAATTATTGCTACATTCCATTTATAATATTTCAAATGCTTTCAATATTCATTTTCCACAGTATTTCAGTAGTATTGATGCACTTTCTCCCTTCCTCTTCTTCCTGACAGAGAGTTGACAAACACACACACACCACAGCAGCACCCACATAGCCCCGTATGGTCAGAATTAAGTTAGATGTTGTTGTCTTTAACACACAGTGCTATTCACTTTACTTAATTTCTTGGGTAAGTTTATTAGATAATTTAGTTGTTTTTACAGGCCTCATCTAAAGAGAAAAAACAATGTTTCTAAAAGGGAAAGGTTTCTCATTCTCATGCCTTGTTATATCTATCTTTTAATAAAACTCAAATGTCTGTTATTTTTTCTTGTGTTATTGAAAATGATATGGAATATCAATAATTTTCAAGGTATTGCATTGAAATGAGAAATTTCAGTATCATGACAACACTCATTTGCTCTGTTCACAGTGATTTTTGACGCAACAAACGGGATCCACATTGTTCATTAGAGGTTGGAGACCATCTCCAACCATGGAAAGTGTGCAGTTCTCACTGTTTCATTATAAAACTGGATTTAGCAACAATATATTTCACACAACAATATGTTTCAAACAACATTACAGAATTCAGCTTTACACACAAGACAAACATGAATTGGACTAAATTTAATGCTCCTTAAATAGGCCTGTTGTTTGCAGTTTGGGCTGGAAAAAACCCAAATCTATCAGTTTTATCTTCTTTGAGTACATTTATCTGTTATCTGTGCTAAGAGACAGACACAGATAAGGAGACACACAGCCATAGATAATTAAAAGTCATTCTCTAAAAATATAATTTCCAATTGGGAATTACTAGAAATCTGTATTTAAAAAACAGCTGTCATGAAGGTTTAATTGCTGACAGACAAAAATCTACTTTCACTTCCTTCGAAAAGAGAAGCAGCAGCAGCAGCAGGGAATTATAAAACCAGATCGGGGCTGGGATGAGTTACAGCGAGACCAAAGACATTAGCAGTATATGTTTCCATTACTGTTTATGTTATATCCCATACAAGCCAAGACTTTTATCTGGGTCATTTGTCAGCTATCCAGAGTACTCTGTGCTAAGTGTTGTTCAAACACAACAGCACTGAACCCAATCAATGTACTCACTGAGGAAGAGCTCAAGGCTACAGCCTCTAATGCAACATGTTGACCTCTGCCCTCTTAAGAAGTGAGATTACAAACATCAGACCTTTCTAAAAAGCCTCGCACACAAGCTATTACCCTCTACATTATTCATTCTAACAGGGTAGGACATATGAGCAGCAGGCTGACAGGACTATATGCACGCATTTAAGTATTGTACTTCAATACACTTGCGTTATGAAGCCTTCATAGTTTACAAAGATTTCAGTGGGAAATATTGTAATGTTTATTCTAGTTTTGAACAACTGTCTAATGGCTGCAGTTACTCTTTTCTTTGTAGAATAGGTTTTAAATGCTGCAAAACACAGGATGAGCTCATAAAATCTGAGTCACTGTTAAAGTAGTCAGTAGTTGTTAAAAGAGCTTTACAATTAAAATACTCCACACAGATTGAGGCTGGGATTAAATAGGATGTGGCTCTCAATACATATTTTGCTAGATTAATGTGACACGGTGGAAAGAATTCTTCACAGTGATTACTTTTGCGTTTGTTTCTTAAGCACATTTTACTGCAAGTACTTACATAAACGGTTACTGCTTTTGGATGCAAGAATTTCACTTTTAAACAATAATATTAATAAATTAACTCAAATATTAGTATGTAGTTGCCTAAATATTTAAAAGTTAGTTATCCATGACATGAGAGTTATATGACAGTATGCGACAGAATCATGAAGGTTCCTAACCTGCATTTGCTGCAGCAATGCTGCTGTACGGTGGTGGTGCGTCCTGGGCAGGACCCTCCTGGGACGACTGAGCGGGCTCCTCCTCATTCACCAACTGAGGAAATGTAAATAAAATGACAGCAGCACAATTTGGGTCAAACTAAAGAGATCAGATTATATCCTTTAGGAAAACTCTACTTGTTGGATGAAGAATATTGAAGTACAAGTAAACAATACTGTAAAATTGTTTACCATCAATTACAGTTGGGTAATATGATATATATACATACTGTGGGAAAATAAACATTTGTCAACTGTTGCAGTACCTTTTATAAACTACCCTTCAGCTGAATACAATCAAATGTATAGCACACATGTATTTCTGAAAGACTGAATGTTGCAATTGGCTGATATTCTATGTTCAAAGATTAACTTGTTCAACAATATTTCTCTGTCAGCAAACACAGTGGCAGAGCGGCTGACCAATTTAAAGTTACAGAAGTGGTGCTGAATTTGTGTCCAATGCACAGCTAATTAACTACGGTTTGCATTGTATTTGATAAGCATGATGAAAATTTGTTAGTAATGAAAACAGAAAGAGTACATTTTCTGAAATATTGCACTTACTAGCAATACGTGAACATTTAAGTGGCCTCCCAATGAGATGAGATTACTATCAGTGGCCCCAAGATAAGTTAAGTTTGAGAACCCCATTTTATACCGTGGTAGTGATCCCTGTAAGATTTCTGCTTGTATTAACCAATTACAGATAGGGATGCATGATAAATATCAGGCAAGATAAATTATCAGTCACACTGGTCTACATCAGTATCTGCATATATTAGCCAATAAATATCAGCTATACTAATATCTGATTTGACAGACTGTCAGAGAATTACATTTTAATTCTCAGGCAATATACATGGGGCCACAGAATATTTGTGAAGTTATTTGATTAACTTTACTAGGAAAAATGTATTAACATTTAGAGAGTCAGAACTGTTCTTCGTTTTTGTCGTAACAGTGATGTCAGATTTGTTTCAGTCAGAGCTGTGGAATATTAAATCATCCATCTTTGCTCACTATATCTTAGCCTTTCTTACCCTCAGGTGTGTTTTACACAAACTTCTTTTTAAAAACATAAAATTGTGAAATTTCTGGTTATCTTATGGGTATTGGCCATAAGAAGCAGGTGATAATAATATATGCTGGAAAAAAAATACATACTGTGCATCCCTAATAACAGACAAAGTTGCAAGTCATTGAGCAGGGCTGATGTATTGATTCATTGATTTGTTAGACTTTTAAACTGCCAAAAACAGGCCAGCTGTTTTTTAAAACCTGTTTCTCATTTGAATTAGCATTGGACTATATAACAGTATATACATAGCCTAAAATCGCCAGACTAATTTGCAAATGTGAAGTATCTACCATAACAAATTAAACATGAGCTTGGTAGATTCCTGTAGTTCCCAGGCTAATTTATATTTAGACATTACAAAGTTAAGTTTTTTTGTTTTTTTTAATCCATCTTGGCCACCTCTACCTCGAAGTACCCCTTACACAGCTCACGTCTACTTAGGTCAAATATGATTAAGCGCCATACAGATGGAGGAGATGATGATGAAAGAAAGTATAACAATGTTAACCAGTGGCACTTGTTTGATATCCTGTGCAACAAGTGGTTATGATGATAGAAATCTCTGTCATCATTGCCTTCTGCAAAAAGTTAGGACCACTAGTTGACCTCTGTCACATCATCAAAACCACTACACTACACTAAACTGTGCACTCATGATTTCACACACAATCTGCATGTATCGCTAAATGAGCAGGCTGCACCATCATCAGTGTTTTTGATCCAGTTACTGTCGCTGGAGTATAAGTTACCTGACAGACTGGACTGATCACTGATAGAGAGCCGCCACCTAACGTTAGTATGACGGTCCTGGTTTAAAGCTAATGTTACACAAAGTGACAACACACTCCTGCTAAAGCCAGCCAATACTAGCCAACGTCACGAATAACTAACTAGTTAGCTGTTGAATCAAAATGGGTCACGTAGGCTTCAAGTTATAACGTATGTGTCGCAAAATCGATAATTCATTTAACAGTTTATTTCAGTGTGAATTTTTTTGGTTTAATAAAAGCTTAAGCTATTTATCGCCCCCGCCCGTATACATATGTCTGTTGAGCTGGTTGTTTTCTCTCAGTGACAGGCTAATGTTGACTGCTGTTAGCTGTTAGCTGACAGCGAGCAACTAAGCTAACTGTTAGCTATGTTTTAACGTGCCCAAAAACTGTTACATACCTCCTGATATCTGACGTTGCTGTTTTGTTCTGCCATTGTGGAAGAGGAGCGAAATATTTCAAACGTCCTCTTCCCACTTCAGCTGTGAGGATGTGTTATGCAAAAGGAGTCTCGCCAACGAAGTAGCAAAGATAATGTTGACTCTTAGTCGGCCATCTCCTTCCTTCTCCCCCTCCTGACGCCCGGACAGTAGCAGGCTATCGTGCTGCCTTCACTTGCTGTCGGAACTTTTTATTTCCATGAACGAAAAATGGACAAAATGTACTCCAAGTATCAAATGGAAAGTAGTTATTGTGCAGCATTCCACAGTATTTCTGCGTATGTTATATTATTGTATTACTAGTACTGATGGACTGAATTATAATGTTGCAGTTAATCAAAGTAAAAAAAAAATAAATAAAAAAAACTTTATAACGTCTAATAATGTATTCATTAAAATTAATAATATTTCTGAGATGATTATAGGGGTTGTTTATAAAATCTTGAACAAAGCAAAGTCAGATAAATGTAGTGGAGTGGAAACTACAATATTTGCTTCTGGAATGTAGTGGAGTAGATTATTATCTACTATCTATTATTATTTAGATTATCTTTTTGACAGGTATTGCAATATGATTCACAATAAGTGGAAGTGATCATTTTTGCATCACAATTTTCATTTTGACTGAAAAAAAATGAAATCATGATGTATGACATTTGTTGGGATCTGTACCAAAAAAAACCCATATTTTCTTTCACATGAAGAACAGGACTTATAAGCAAGAGCATCTCTGCAGCACTGCAGTACTTCATTATGATGCTGTTTTGTCATACACTTACCTTCATCAAAAAATGATTTTTGTCTGTGATTTGAATATTGCACTTGGCCATGATGCTATTTTGATAATATTTCATTTACTTTTGCAGCCCTAATAAAACTGTATTTAAATATGGTATTTCAGTAAAAGTACTTAGTTACACTTAGTTACACCACTGGCAACTGTGCTTCTCCAACCTGAAAACAGTTTGCTGAAAGTGAAATTTTGCCAGTACTCTCAGCTCAAATCTGGAATTAGAACATTACAAGCAGGACTTGAAGGCAACATTAGTTGTTCCTTGTTGTCATGTGACAGGGAACAGACTGAACCTCCTCTGCATTATCCCCAACCACACACAAAAAAAGACACAGAGATATAAAAATTAAATGCACTTTATTAAAAAGAACAAATGAGAAGCAAAGCTGTATGAACAATCATCTGAAAACCTGAACAGCTCGTGCAATAAGCACTTGATTATTACTACAAGAATTAGTTGAGGTTAACAACAGGCACTGCTTGATGTCCACCAGTGTATCTCCACCAGAAGATAAAGGAATGGCTGGAGTGTGAAGTTTTGACAAATGCCTCAGGAATCCAAAAGATCTCCTCAGTTCCTCTTTGGCCCTGAGGGTGGCGTCTCCACCAGCTTGTTGTGCACATGCATCATCCCTAAAGACAGAACAAGAATCAGCATGTTTTCTATGACTCATGTCTGTCATGCAAATATTTTCACTTAATGCAGCCTGAGTGCCAATGCATTATAAGTGAAATCCACACTGAAGCTTTGTGATTTAGTCTCACCTTTGAAGTACTTCACAGTTTTGACCCGCAGTTCCAAGGTGGCGTCTTCGTCACATACAAAAACAGTCTGCGGGTGCTGCTGGAACGCAGACACGGTCCACATGTGATTCACACCATCCTCTATTGCTTTGTACAGAGCAAATGCCTTGTGTGCTCCAGTGATGAGAATCATGACCTGAGAAGAAATTGAAAATGTGACCTCTGGCCTGTGTGACGTGCAATTGGTGTCTTTTGGTGAGCCAGGAAGATGTAAAGATAATTGAGCAGTGCGCTGCTATGTAACACACAGCAGAGATCTGACAGAAAATGATCATTCCTCACATATTTAAGATTTTGCAGAAACAAATAGCAAGGGAAGCAAAACACAAAACAGAAAAACAGAACAGATGGTGCCTATTCATCTGAGGCTTCTAACCTCTTTTGCGTCCATGACAGTGCCCACTCCCACAGTCAGTGCCATGGTGGGCACCTTTGAGAGATCCCCATCAAAGAATCGTGCATTAGCCATGATAGTGTCCTTTGCCAGGGTCTTCACTCTGGTCCTGGAAACCAGGCTTGATCCCGGCTCATTGAAGGCAATGTGGCCATCTGGTCCGATACCTGACAGGATGGAGGAGAAGTTTGAATTTTACGGCTGCTTCAAAAATGACATCAAATCTGAAATGTGTAGTTACAGTATATTCATTATCTGTGTCACTTTGTCCTCCTGACCTCCAACAAAGAGCTCGATCCCTCCGGCAGCTGTGATCTCTTTCTCAAAGGCTTCACACTCTGCTTGCAGGTCAGGTGCATTGCCATCTAGGATGTGGGTGTTCTCTGCTTTTATGTCTATGTGCTTGAAGAAGTTATTCCACATGAAGGAGTGGTAGCTCTCAGGGTGATCTCTGGGAAGGCCTATACAGGATTTTATGACCGTTTATTATGCAAGATCATACATCTCATGACTCCTCAATGTCTAATCAATTTACACTCAAAAATATAAACCAACACCTTAATTTTTGATCCCATTTTTTATGAGTTGATGAAAAAGATCCTAGACTTCCTCTATGCACACATAAGGTTTATTTCTCTCAATTTTTGTTTATGAATTTGTTTAAATCTGTTTGAGGGAGCCACACCTGTCAGGTAGACGGATTATCTTAGCACAGGAAAAGTGCTCACTAACTGGATTTTTATAAATTTGAGAACAAAATTAGCCAAAAAAATCTTTTCTTATTCTAATTCTTAGATCTTTAAATTCAAGTCATGAAAAATAGGAGCAAAAACAAAAGTGCTGCGTTACTGTTTTTATTGAATATATCTTGAGAAAGAATGTTTAAGACTTACCAACATATTCATCCATGTTGAATGTTTTTACATACTGGAATGAGAGTTCTCCCTTCTTGTGGTACTCAATCAGTTTCTTGTAACAACCCAGGGGGGTGCTTCCTGAAGACAGGAAAATGCTTATAAGGCAAAACTTTACATTTTGGGAGATGTCGCGCCAATATTCCTCCTGGTTTCAGAGATAATTATAGCATTTTTTTAAAACTCCACTTAATTCACAAAGTATGTTAGATTTAGACTCACAATCTGCATGGAAGTAAGACATGAAAAAATATGCACCAGTATCATAACTTCCTGTCAGGACAGAAGTTTCACTTTTTATATCACCTAACCATACAAATTCATGTACAACTTAAGACTTTTCCCATTATTTGGATATAAGTACATGGCCTAATGGCTATTTCGGCCACTGACACTGATTCAGATGGGAGGAAAACATTTCTAACTTTACAGTATCTCCTGCACTAAAATATTTTTTAAAAATTAACACAGCTGTACGGCGTTGCCAAACTCTCTCTTACCTGTTGGGAGCCCCAGGGTGAAATATCTGTCCGGACCAGGTTTGAACAATAAAATCTTGTTTCTAATGTACTTTGCAGCCCACTCGCTTGCCTGGTCGTAGTCATTGAGGATGATCAGCTTCATTGTCCTGGAGGAAAGAATACAGAGGAAGAGGAACTGGTTGCTTATGTGAAGGAGCTCAGCCTCGAAGTAATTCAGGACAAACACACCTAAATCAGACTTTAGACTCATCAACTAATCTGATGATCCCGGCAACAGTAAAATTAGATCATTGTTGCTCATGCATTATAGTTGCTAAACAAGCTGAAAAAAAAGACTGAAGTTAATAACTTTGACCCAACCGCGCAGTGTGACCAAAACTTTCACTGCAGTATTTTAGACTCCCAATAAAACACTAAGAAAAACAGTTATTGCACACACCTTGCGTTATACCCTGGACTATCTGTGGCTTTTACTCGCAGCAGACAGGATCTGGAAGGATCATGTGATTCCTGCTTTTGGATGCAAACAGCGCTCACCGCGGAGGTGACGTTTAACGGGCTCATGAACTTGTGTTGCTCACATCAGGTCGTGATTAGAAGGAAACCCCAGACCTGCCAAAGATCTCGCGAGAGTGATGATTTTAACCCCAAATCATGATGCCTCTCGCACTCTAACCAAGTGTTTTCTGTCCTTGAACCTACCCCGATTTTAATTACAGTGCTGTCATGTTATAAAACATTATCAGGTGCACAATGAAAAAGAAAACAGCACACAGAAATCTCGCGATAGTTTCGCAAATCAAGCGTTCCCGTTTTAGACACGACTCGATCATCAGCTAATGTTAGCTAGCAGGCTTAGTAACTAATT
Organism: Lutjanus campechanus; assembly: GCA_027495735.1. NCBI lineage: Eukaryota > Metazoa > Chordata > Actinopteri > Lutjaniformes > Lutjanidae > Lutjanus > Lutjanus campechanus. The sequence goes on along the minus strand of JAJHUR010111182.1, from coordinate 7,878 downwards.
TGACTTAAAACATCAAAGCACAAACTCTCGGGGTGCAATTTAGGCGTATGTAAGTGTCTGAAAATAGCTCTGTCGAGCGGGTTTGAGTTGTTTTTTTAAACAATGCAGTTGTAACGTTATATTTAGTTAGTTACATACATGTACCGAAAGAGCTAGCTAACGGTGCAGGAAAGATGTTAGCCGAAAATCATGAAATTCCTTGCAAAACGTTAACAGCTGTTGCTAAGCAACACAAAATGAGCTCCATGCTCGTAGCATAACTTTGTCAACAATCTTTGATTCTAACTGAAATTCCTCCCCTTGTCAGGTTTATATTTTACCCATTCAGTTAACATGTAACAAATCATGTTACTGTTTTCAGTAATTAATTTAATGACTCATTACAGGGAGTGATTTGACTTGTTAGCAGGGCCCTATCCAGAATTTTAGAAATATTAAGGTAATGAGTTCCACTTACCCGAGCAACAACCTAAACTCTAGAATCAAATCTTAGAGCACAAATTTCACACATTCATCTAACTATTCCATTTGATTATGACACCTATGTGCATTATAAAGTAAAATATGCCCTATTTCTGAGCCCTTCAAGTTTTTTTGTCTAATAACAGCACAATTTCAAGATATTGAGTATAAAACATCAAAACGATTTAAAAACCCCAAATGAAAAACGTATTTAGTAGTGAAATGCTAACTCCTGATCATGTCATCTAATCTCCTAAATTACAAAAAATATGACAAAGTACATTAACTGTGTCTTCAAAGGTAGCTAGCGCCCTGCTAGCTAGACAGAAACAACACCTTTGTGAAGCCTCAGGTATCTTTGACCCAAGTAATGACTGGTACAAGTGATTTTCAATAACTTTATTAAAACCATATTGTGACACAGACCAGAACACGTACAGAGCACACAACAGAAATAAATACCATCATGTGTACAGCGCTCATTGTCAAACAGGCTTATTGCAGCTGGCTTTTGATTTATGTCATCCAGAAAGAGAGAGGGCATGCTATGTCATCAGAGAGATAACCTCCAGGAGCTGGACTCAGGGTGCTAATCACTCTGCCTGCTTTTTCACTGTGGACTGTGCAGTTCCTGAAACACTTTAACCTGCTCTGATATACACCCAGGCTGCATCTCAATCTGAAACAACCAGCTCCCCATTCAGCTTTGCTTAGGAAGGCGTTAGGCTGCTTTAATCAAGGTCCATGTCAGGCTTGTTTTCTGTGGTTTCTGAGGTGGGGTTGCCTGTGTTCTCGGTTGTTCCCTTGTCTGCACTTTCTTCCTGGGGTTTCTCCTGGCCGTTGACGGGCCCGTTCTGTTCTGCAGGCGTGTCCTCCTTGGGAAGCTCCACCTTGGGCTTGGGCTTGGTCACAATGGGGTTACAAGCAGAGAACAGCTCCTGGAAAATTACACAAAGAAAACAACATGTGATAAAGGTGTTATTACAAGAAATCTAGCGATTGGCCCTGGCTCAACAAATAACTGAAACATAGGTCCTAAGGCTACTAGTGTTTCTGGTTAGTGTTGCAACTAAAGATTTTTTTCATGATTAATCGATAAGTCTGTAAAAGAGCCTTCTTTTGTCCAACCAGCAGTCCAAACCCCAAAAGACTCTTCATTTACAAACATACATGGCAAAGAAAAGCAACAAATCCTCACATTTAAGAAGCTGGAACGAGTAAATGTTGGACATTTTTGCTTGAGAAAAATGACTGAAACAATTGATTATCAAAATAGTTGGGAATCGATTAATCGACTAATTGTTGCAGCTCTATGCCTGGTAGATAGTCGACGTCAGTGTTGAGGTACTTCAGAACACCATAAAGCAACTTCATGATGCTAAATCCAAACAGCAAGGTATGACTCTTGACTGTTTTAATTCCCAGAAATCCTGCAATGTGAATTTTGTGATTAATTTATCACCTTTTGAGTTCTGGGTCCAGTTTGACAATGACAATGCTTTGTTCCTTTTTTTCCCTGTTCAGTGCTTCACTAAATTCCCATCAGCCTACATGAGTCTGTGTTGCCTGTAAGACATTTTAATGTCTTTCTTCATGCTCGGTGATCAAAACATCAGATTTCCACACAGTCATTTAAAGTAAAAGTGTGCCTTTCTGCTCATAGTTCAGGTATAAAATCCTTGTGCACCAAGTAGCATCTTTCCTGCCGGGCTGGTGAAAGGTTGTCAGCTGCTGTCTGGCGTCACACCTTTCTCTACTGCCAGCAAAGTTAGTTTTGTGGTATGTGGTGATTTTGAGACTCTGTCCGGTTTATATCTTCTCATGCTGTTGCCAGAGTTGGGAGGGTTACTTTAAAAATGTATTCTGGTGTCAATTACCCATCAAAAATGTAGTCAGCAACCTAATCTAAATATCACAATATTAAATTAATGCAGTGGTTGCCAAAGCAGTGGGTGCAGAGCCACTGCAGGGGGGCGTGGAAGACCAGGGGAGAAATAAGGAGTGAACCACTGAATTAAAGTAACTTGATTACTTTCTGTTACTTTTGGTGAAATTGTTTAGTCCAGCATAATGTTTTATGTTGATTGTTAGATTTATTGTTTGTCCAGCTATTCCCCACATCCCCACTTTTTATACAGTAGCAGCAAAGGACATTTAAATGTACTTTGTTGAATATGCTATTCTCACTTCACTCTCAAACTTCAAGTTAACTGCCATAAACTTATTCTGGGGCTTGTGTTTTTACCAACACACCATCCCAGTCAGTCACCAGCATGACCACTTACTTTCTCAAAATATTTATCAGTAGTTGCAGTTCTTCGATGATGACAGCATTTTCACAGCTGTAGCCAGAACTGTCCCTGAACTGTGATGCTGTTCCTTTTTTCGGATTTAAAAACAAAATACTGGTGAAACTCCCAGCGAGTGAAAACATTTTTTCATCAGAAACCATGATGATAAATTGACTAAGATTAGCTGGCTTAACTGGAAACCAGAGTGGTGTCTTGAGACTCATGATGTGTTGTACTGTGCGTGCGCTGCGCACAGCAGTATATAATTCTTTATTTTAAAATTGTAATCCTGCTAATAACCCCCAATTTTACTAAATGTAACCCGTAATCCAATTACATCTTTTTCATCACTGTTTTTTCACTGACAGAAAATAAAGATTTACTTAATTTGAATCTCAGCTGACTGAGAGGTCTCCAACAGATGATTCGCCTAATTGACTTTCGTGGGGCAGCCATATTTGGTATGTTATTATGATGTATTTCTAAGTGGACACTCACCCTTATTTTTGCTTGAATGTCTTTTACTTTGACAGAGGGATCAACCGACAAACTCAGTTTGCTTTGCTGGTTCATGGCACTATTCATCCAGATCATTGCATCGCTGGTCAGTTTGTCCACTTTGGAGACATCTGCCTCATCTAAATGGTCATACTGCTCCTCCTAGAAATAAAAGAAAAATCAAAGTGTTACTAATTGCTACAGACTATATTACTTTTATCTGGAATGATGCTTTTAGTTTTCATGTGGTATAAAGACTCACATGAATTGTCTAGATTAAGCCTTTAGTTTTACCTTCATTTTGTATGCTTCAACAAATTTCATGTACTGCTGGATTTGTTTTCCCATCTCCTCGAATGCTTTGGGTCTCTCTTCAGCCTCTGTATACCTCTCCTGAATGGGCTGGCCAAGTTTCTGATGCAAACACAGTCAATGTCAGTTAAAGAAATCAAAATGTCAACAAATCAATGGTGCAAAAAAATCAATTGCTATAGCAATAATTACCTTTAGCTCTGCCAGTTTGTCAATGTACACCTGTTTGGGTTGGTCCTCTCCATCTTCATACAGCCAGTTTTCAGTATCTTCCAGCTTTAATGACAGAGCATCTCGGTCCTACAAGCAGAAAAATAATTTAACTATATGTAAACATTTTAAAACATGTGAAGGAAGCTGAAAGCCAGATGTGTTGTGTAGTCATTATAAAGCTAACTTTGATCACAATTAATCATTTACGAGTCAGAGGTGACAGTTTACTCACAGATTCACTGACGAACTTCTCCAGCATCCCATGTAGTTTGTCCCTCATGTCGTACACGTACTCTTCTACATTATTCTTAGCGTCATTTCTCTCCTTCTCCAGCTTGTCCTGCATGATCATCTTACCCTGAAGAGAATCCAAACAGCAACTGTAACCACTAAACACTTGAAAATAGATCAAGTAATTAAAGATGACAGCCAGATGAGTGGATTTAGTGATACGTGTGTGTGTGTGTTATGTGATGGCTGGAAGTTTAGTTACCTCATTTTCTACAAAAAGGTTGAGCATGTCATCTGCTAGCTGCCACTGTGGACTGTTTTCAATGGGAAGCTCCAGCACTTTTGTTTTGACTTTGGGCTTTTTGGCTTGTGGGGGCTGGTCGGACTTCTTCTCACCTTTGCTCTCCTCTGTGGAAGTCTAAAAGGTAAGAGAGTAGGCGTTAAGATTCAAAATATCACTCAAAACAAATCAAGACATCCACTGATGCATCAGCTTATTAGAACATCTGTACGATCTGATGAAATCCAGTGCATTAGCTCTGCATTTAACAAAATGTGAATCAAGTAGTTTTTGTTTACACTCAAGGTTCCTACACATTTTCAGTTTCAAAATTCCTCCCTTTTTCTAGACATCTCTGTAGATTTTTCAGACCATATCTGACATCAAGCTTTCTTTTACCATATAGAATCCTTAATGAACCAGGCTTTAAATTTGAAATGTCAAGCCAGCCTTCTTCATCCCTACCCAGAGGAAGTAAACTAACTGTTTAAATAATCTGTTTACTTTTCCGATAACTATGTCACTTGTTAACTCACAACTGTTCAGACAAGCTTGATATCTGGTTATGTGTGATGCTAGATATATGTGCAATTCATATTTACACATTTTCTTTCAAATGACTTTGGTCACAGATTTCTGGATCTGGTATCAGTGATAAGGCACTCGGTGCAGGCTGTGACGTACCGTCACAGTCGAGGCAGCTCTGGCCCGCACTCTCACACAGTCGTTAACATTTTGGCTGCTCTCAACGCCATGAAAAACACTCTGCTTGTACGATCAATTTATTTTTAGAAATTTAAAAATTTATGAAACAGAATAGGGGTAATATTCTGGAAACAAAATGTTTTTCTGTACTCCTTTTTCCCCATACTTCTCCAGACCTGAAAACTACTAAAATCAAATTCCACACTTGTCATTACTGTGTAGAGACCCTGTACACTGCTTCAGAGAGGTGCTGGTTCAGCGCTTCCTTTTTGAGGCCATAATTATTGTGTTTCATGTGTATAACCCAAATTATATACATGAGGATAAAAAAAAGAACATCATAAGCTTCTCAATGATAACATTCATTAAGTTGTGTCACCTTGTTAAGACAAATAAATCTAATAAACTGATAACTCCGTATTTGTTTTACATAAAACTGAGCATCTTACCTCCATCTCTTCATTCTCACGTGGCGTCTTCTCTTCTGTTTCTTTCTGACCCTCTCCCTGACCCTGCTGCTCATCCTGATCAGTCTGCATCTTGCTCTGCAGAGGAGTTATAAAAACAAGATGTGTTTAAGACAGCAAACAATGGATAGAGAAACATGGGAAGATATTTTTCTATTGCCTTCCAAAATACTGATATGCCACAGATAAGGAGATGCAATATAATATTTTACATAATATTACTAAGTTATGTAATTACTGGAACCAGACTACATCATCTTTGTGAGTGCAACAAAATTAATTTATTATGGAAGGCAATATATAAGGAATAAGTATGGTGGTAGGGCATCAACTGGTCTCCAGCCCATTTGTTTCCCTACTAGGAAGTATACTGGACTCTTTGAAGGTGCACTAAGAAACAGTTAATTTCTTTAAATGTTGGTTAGAAAGGCTATAGACGAATCCAGTGTCAGCCATCTTGCAATGCCACCATTGCTGCGGTGGCACATCGTCTCCATCACTCAGTGTCTGCCAATTGTGTCTAGAAGGGAACCCCAAATCTCGGGTACTCTTGTGAGATTTGTCATAGTTTTGGGTCAAAATGCTCACTTGTGTGAGATCTTGTGGATCTGGGGTTCCCCCTCTTGACACGATGTCTGCTGTTGGCTGCTGACAGTAACAGGATGGATAATTGCTTTGACGAAGTTAAACAGCAGCCCTCAGTAACAGTCAAAGGTACCTTTTAGGATGCAGATATTAACGTTCTTCAAATTTTATATAGTGGTTAGATGGTTGTGACAATAGCCAGAAAAGAATAATGGAGAAAAGAAAAAATGGACCATCTCTGCCACATTTCAGTGATGAAGTACTGTGTAACGAATATTAAGAAACATATGAATTCACATTTTTATTCAGTTATTCAAGATCTTCAGGAAAAAAGTTCCTTTCTCTTCTGTCTAATTCTAGTCCACAATGACACATCATGGTCCTCTGTGCAGTGAATCTACGTAGGTTAAAGTGTATGCTCTCAGACAACAGCACTCTTCATGACGTCACAACAGCAATGGCGGCTTGTTAACTTCCAGTATTTCACTGGATTCGTCTATAGTGACAAAGTGGGTTGAAGATCATTCTCCTTCTGTTCAATTGCAGAAATCCCTGATATCAGACATCACTTTAGAGAAGTTGAGATATCGCATTGGTGGGAGAACTAATCTTTTTTTATAAGAAACTGGGAGAAACTACTCAATTTTCTAGGAAATAAGTGCAGATCAGCCAAGATATTAACTGAGCTGAGGGAACCTGGACTTATTATGCAAATACTCAATTTATGGTACTGAGTTTTTGTTATTCTCTTTTTGAAAATCAAAATCAAAGTCAATAAAGAGAATGTTCAAAAAAGAAAGACAGATGTGTTTTTGTCTCAGTACAGAAGTAAAAAATCGTTGCATACAAACAAAAGGGCACTTTATGATGAAAAAACAGACACTCGTTAGGCTGAAGTACCTCTCCATCTTTATCGTTGCTCTGTTCCGTTTCCATGGGTTCCTCTGTCTCATCAGACTTCTGAACCTCAACCAGGGAGGCGCTGGACACACTGAAGATGCCATGGATGTTCACTCGCACTTTGACTTTCACCTTGGAGCTCTCACCAGATGCCTGTGGGACAACCTTCTGAATCATGAACTGACCTATAAGGAAGAAAAAACAAAACAACAGAGTAATAACAGAAATCAATTAATTAATTAATTTGATCACGTTTATCAACCCAGATGTTTTTTCTCAGGAATTTAAGGACCAAACCAACACTAAAAGGGGACTGAATACTGAACTTCAATTTATTATTTTTACACAGAAGCTTGCCAGGATGCGAAGTGGCTAACACATCAGCTACCTCTTTTTTGATCCACTAGTGGTCACAGATCACGCTAGTTGCTTACCAATAGTGGGATCAGGGTAGGGCAGCTCATTAGGGCAGTTGTAGTAGGCCTCCAAAGAAAAAGGCTCTTTCCGGTAGAAGGTCAGCACTTTGGAAAAAGGTGCTGCGTGGTTCCTGGGAAACACCTCGCAATCACTGCAACAAGTGAATATTTCGAAATGATAAGTACATTCAATAATGAAGGTCAAAGACAGTTGGAGAAAAAACAAATTATCTTTTTTTTTTTTTTTTACCTCAGACCTTCCTCTGCAGCAGAATGCCACTTCAAGGAGATGGGATAAGGAGCAACGTCTGTGATGGAGAATTCACGCACTTTGAAGGCAGGTGACAGTATCGCACACTGTGGAGAGAAAACCAGTGTTTCAATGAGAGCTGCAGCCATAATAAACATTTTACATCTGAAGACAAAAAAAACCTTTTTTTTTCAAAACATGAACTGATGCAGAGTCGAGCGCTGATGTGGCTATTTTCTGGTGAGTAACAGGAAGGGTGGAGGCCAAC
>JAJHUR010111181.1:0-26570 GCA_027495735.1 Lutjanus campechanus | reverse complement strand
TTCTACTTCACTACAGGGTCAAATATAGTACTTTTTAATCTGCTACTGCTTTACGCTATTTCTTATTTTTCATTTTAAAAAACATAATATACTGACAGGGACTTACACTTCAATAAAATATACAATTCGAAGGCAGGAGCATGTGACAATTTAGTCTATCGCACAGCTTTGTTGAATCCTCGATTCTGATTGATATTAATTGGCATTCTATGGTCTGTAATTTCTGAATACCCTACTTGTTAGCGTGCAGTTGCTTTTCTACACACAGTATTCAGCAGGCACAGAGCAACATTAGGATTCATTTGGAGTCAAGTCTCTGGCCACCTGACGCATGCAAGTTCCAAATTCATTATTCTTTCTTTCTTTCCTGAGTGGCTCTTTAGCTGCTAAATGCTCCACAAGCTTGTCGCTAACTTTTGTAGTTGTGGGCTGTAAAACTAAAATAAAAAGCTGAAAAATTTAAATGCCCCAGAGAGCTGAGGGGGACTGAAAAGTCAGGTGTTAATTCTCTAAAGATGTCCAACTATGATTCCGACTATGATAACTCAGACCAGTAGTCATTTGATCCATCTTAATATAAAAATATTGATTATGCACCTTCAGCCTCTGGTATACCATGCTCTGGGTGAATACTTGATCCTGATTGGCTGCACGGTGTCCATTAATTCTGGATAATGTATGCCTACTAAGTAGTTCCAGTGAAACCACCGAATGTAGCAGCCTGTATCTAAAATGAGTCATCACAGCAACAAGGACACAGCCGAAGCCTCTGTTTACAATTTTTTAGCAACACGTTAACAAGCTACACCTATTTACAACACTGAGCGCCTCCTCGTCTGCACACCACAGGATGGTAACACACAAGCTGCAAGAAGTACACTGAATTTACTGAAACTGTATCACATAAGCAATCATCTCAAATTCTGTTCACAAACCACTACATCAGGCTGCGACCGACAGTACACACAGCGTATCGTTGTTTATGAAAATCTTTTTATTGATTTGGGGAAAATGACATGGCTGAATAACTAATAGGTCTTGTTGTCAAACAAGACAAGATTTTATTTCATATTTCAATTTATTTATGTTTACCTTTCTGGCTCATAGCTGGAGTCAAGCCGTACTATGAGCAGACGGGACTAGAAATAACTCCCGCTGCAAAGTTGTACCTAAGTTTCGTCCTATTTACTGGAGTTGTGAACAGTGTTTCCATTGCATACGAATCTTTATGGGATAGTAATGATTGTTCCAGGTATTAGTCAAACCCTCAGGTGTTACCATGGAAAAAGAGTTATGACTTGCATGCATGAAAATATAAATCAATTATTTCTTTGTTGCCTAGTGACCATGGTATAAGTGGGATAATGCCTGACAAGGTGTTCATTATCAGGAGTTAATGGAGTCCGTGGAGGCAACTGTTCTCCACTGGTCGTTCTGTTCTGCCCAATTGTCCAATAATTCCTGTAATTACATGGCTTTGTTAAAAACTCGATTCTGATTGGTCAATTACAGCATTCTAAGGTCTGTTATTTCTGTATAGTAGACCGTTATTATGAGGAACAGACTGTTGCTATGAACAAAGTTCTGATCATTGACTTGGGAGGAACAATAAAATCATTGTTAAATCACTAAAAACATTTTAAAATGTGTAAAATTATTGATTTTTTTTTGTTGCATAACCACGTTACAAGCAGGAAAATTTAAAGTGAGCAGGTCACTATTGTGAAATAAACCCAGTCAGGATGATTCAAGACCCCTCTGCTTTGCATCGGGGTTGTGCATCATCCTGTCGGGATTTATTTCAAAATAAATGACCTGCTCACTGTATATTATCCCTTACATATTGAGCACCTTGTCTGGTATTATCCCTTACTTATTTACCGGCGAGCTACTTATTCTCAAGTCTTTCCAAAGTCTGTTATTCAGTCACTGCCCTAAAGAAGTGAGCATTTCTCACCTCATCTTAAAATTCCAGACTTCTTTTTCTGCCTATCTGTCCTGTTCCATCACTGCCTTGCCCTTTTTGTTTTGCCTGCGTGCCTGTTACCACCTGCTTTTGGCCATGAACACAGTAAACCTTGCTTTATCCAGCTTGTTTGCCCGAGTGCTGCATTTCTTTTATCTTTTATCTGTCTTACCGAGCTGCTACATAAGTAAAAATTCGAACTCCTCTGCCACCACTAGACTTTCAGTTTCACCCTCAGGTGCTTCATTGTACTGTATTGACTCTATCTGAACCCAGAGATCCACAGTTTAGTGCTCTGGGGGATTCAGTGGGTCCAGATGCATGCAACATCTGTACAAGTTTTTGCATCCGCCTCAGTGGAGACTATACACTCAACCTCCACGCTGACAGCTGCAAGTCTGCCAAATTTAGCATATCTCTGAAGCAGACAGACTGTATGTAATTAGGTCACTATTCTCACTGTGCAGTCTGACAGATTCTTCTTCACCAGAAGAGAAAAGAGAGCTGATGCTGCTTTATCTAAATGAGGATTTTTTTTTTTAAAAGAACGGTGACACAAGAAAAAAGAATCTTTCTCTCTCATTATCTGCCAGAAAATAGCTTTATAAACCCACCAAGGTATCGCAGCGTGCAAAGGACAGTCATTAGTTGTGATAACAGAGTCCTTAGACATCTTTGAGGAGTTTTAACACCAGACAACATAACTTGTGTGCACACCACACCCGTAGAATAAAAGCGTTAACAAACCTGTGAAACATTCCACCAAGAACCCGTGGGCCCTGTCCACCAAATAAGCTCTGGTTCTTGCACAGGTTCCGTTTCCAGGTCCTTGGAACCTGGACGCTATCTAGTGAACCTGACCATATTTCCACCAGTTTTGAGTGGAACCACTGTAATCAAGCATGTCATCAACAGAGGGCGCTCCGCAATGCATAACAACCTGTAGAATATGACACACCCACTTTGGTTCCCAGGTAGAACCTGATATTTTACTTTTCAGGTTCTGAACAATTAAATGGTTCAGAATTAGGTGCTTGAACTTTTCATAGGGCTCTATGAGAGCTTCTGGTTCTGTAATGGTTCCACCCAGAACTCTTTCTAGGGGGTTCTCTTCAGAACCTTTACACCTTCTATGGGTGCTAATGAGAACCCATTCAGGGATTCTACCAAGAAGCCTTTTATATTCCATGAGTTTTATCAAGAACCCACACAGGAGGTTCTACCAAGAAGTGTTTCTTAATTTAAAGTCGGCAAAACAAGGTTTCAATTCTTGGAAATAAAAAGTGCTAATTAGAACCATATAGGGCTCTTTGGCTTTTCCCCACAGGAGAACCCGTTTTGCTTCCTGGTAGAATCTTTTATAATGGTTCCACTTGGAACCCTTTCAGAAGGTTTTATCCAGAACCCAGGATACAGGGCTATACCTAGAACAATTCGTGAAAGGTTCCATCCTGAGCCCCCGTGAGAGGTTCTACAGAGAACCATTCCTTCATTTAAAGTTGACATCTGGCAAAGACAAGGTTTCCACTTGGAAGCCTTTCAGAAAGTTCCTAGAACTCAGTATAAAAGGTCATAGCTAAACCCATATGTGAAAGGTTGCACCCAGAACCACGTATGAGAGGTTCTATAGAGAACCTTCCTATGGTGTAATGGTTCAACCCAGAACCCTCTCCAGGGGTTCTATTCAGAATCTTTCCACCTTCTAAGGGTGCTAACAAGAACCCACCCAGGGAGGCTGTAGATAGAACCTTTTATATCCCAAGGGTTTCATGTAGAACCCAACCAGGGGGATCTAAAGGTACATTTTGTAAAGATTTCACCTGTAACCATCTTGTCTTCCAAGGGTTCTACAAAGAACCACATTGTCTCCTACAGATGAGGCAAAAACGAAGATTGAATCCTATCGACTATATATTGTGGGCATCCATCATTTTAACATTCATTCTTCAGAGGCAAATGGCTCTGGGTAGAACCTCAGCCCCTCAGGAGGAACCCTTTTGGAACCTTTATTTCTCAGAGTTTACATTAAGATACAGTTACAGAGTGATGCAGTGCTGCCATATTAGGCAGCGTGATAACACCAGAAGAGATCCTGTCAGGAGTTAATTTCCCTCTGCTATACTTAGGATGAGGGCATTCTCATTAGGGATACTTAATGATTAAATTAGCTAAGTTTAAAGCGAGTTTTTTAATTACGTGACTGTCAAGACTTCACGATTACTTTCTCCGAGCGGAGTTTCCATTGTGCGTTGATGATGGAATCGCAAAATTCACTCATTAATGAACCTCCGAGTTAAATGTAGCATTAAAATCCCCAAAACCTTTTATTTTTTCAAATAACTACAATATGCCCAGCAGATTTTACTGTCTGCTCTTCCCTCCACTTTTATGCTCTCGTACCATCAGTTCAAGGGGTTCTCGAGCTTCAAACAGAATTAAAATACAAGTAAATAGACTGTTTCATTTTCCAAGAAGTTTCATGCAATATTCCTTTTCTTTTTCACATCAAACTGCAGGATCCTGAATGAATGTGCGAAGGGCCAGAGGCCTTGTGGTCGCCTCAAGTGGGATTGTGTTTACTGTGTTTTCAAACAGAAGTGGGAAGTAATTGAAAAATTTGTCATGGTTTCAGGTTTATGAGTAATGATGTACACTGCAATTTTCTACTTTTTGTTGTCTACTGATGTTCAAATGCACTATTAATCATTTATGGAAAAGGAACAAGACCGTTTTTGTTATTGGTCGCCTAGCAACAGCGTTCATAAGATTTTAATCACTCGAACAACAAACATATAGTGCACTTGACCTCTCGCACCGAAAATATGGCCTCATAACATCAATTTCAAAGCAGCCTTACAACACAGAGGGGAGTAATGGGGAAACAAGCGAGCTGGCAAAACATTCGGTGTTAATGGATCTCAACAAGTTCTATTAAAAGATGATGAAATGAGTTGACCACACAAAGACAACAGCACAAGAAAAGAAGTAGCCGGAACAAAAGATGAAGCTGTATCTTGTATGTCTGATTAGATTTATAGGAAATTAGAATGCACAAATCCTTCCAAAAAGGAAAACTCTACACTAAAACGCCAATGCCACAGTGCCTTAAACCTGCATTCTTTCTAATGGCCAGCAGGGGGCGACTCAACTGGTTGCAAAAAGAGGTCTGATTGTATGGACGTCTATGAGAAAATCGGCCTTTTTCTCACTTCCTTTTGAGTTTATGGTCTTCTTCAATACAGCACGTTGTTTATTTTGAGAACTGTGGTGCTATTTGTTTCTTTCTTTATATTGTTTCTCATTATTTTCAACACTAACTCACTATTTTGAGATACTAACTCATTATATATCATACATCCTTTAATATGTCATTAAATAGGCTGACCTCTGACTGAATTAAATTGGATTTATTAGATTTTTGCCATGGACTTAAAATCATTGTTTTATTCGATGGCACTGCGGCCGAAAACTTGACAACACCAAAGGCGTATTCCATCCTCTCCCCCTCCATTCTGACCCCCAAAAAACAAAAAAGTTGACTGTCAATAATGCCAAACTCAAAGCGGGTGACGTCACAGCGACTAATCTGAAAACCCTGCACTTATTGAGCTACTTTGTTGTGTAGCACTGTATTCATTTATTCATGAAAAAAAAATCTGATCACATTTTAGTCTCAATCTCTCAAACAGCAAAAGTTCAACCATGTCTAATTCTTCATTTCATTTTCAACAATGAGATATATTTTGTCCGTGAAACAGGACAAAAATACAACATTTTCCCACTAACACTGGCACAAACACACCATAACATGATGCAGTTACAGGAAATGTGCGTTTTCAGTTAAAAAAAAGGGGTCTCTAATGATTCCCTGCATCTCGGACCAAAACTCTCTTGGCTATTACACCTATCCAGCTACACGGATTGAAGGCAACAAGCTACCCTGTCTCTGCCTCTCTCTGGAGGCTGTGGAGAGGCTTTCTTATCTAAGTTAGGAACAGATGAAAACAGAATAAGGACAAATTGGTGCAGAGCAAAATAATACCTGGAAGGAGTCAAAAATCATTGTAAGAGCCTCCAGTGGAGGATCTTTCCTTTAAAACAGTGTTTTTTCAGATTTCTTAGACAACAGGTCATATTTTCAACAAAACTAACTCCTCACCAGATATTATTATTATTAGCCTTCGCAACCATGATGATGATGATAAACCGTGATTATCTGCGTTGTTCTCTGGAAACTCATTTCCATGAGCTCCTCTAACATCAGCCTGTGACTAAAAAAGGTCATCCTCATCATTGGCTGATTAGAGAAAAGGCACAGAGCCGAACAAAGCCACAGTGACACATAATGAAGGCTTCAACGCTCGACAAGGCTCTGCAACATTGTTGTGGGAAAGTGTTCGCACTGGGCAGCGCTCCAGTTTTCTGGTATAATTAGTCAATTTATAATAGCTGCAGATCTGAGCGTAATTCATTTCCAGTACTTAGAAGTGTCATTTTGACAAAACTGCATCGATGTAAATAAACACGTCCACGTCAGAGGCTGAGCTCATTAAACCGCGCGCTCGCGATTAAATCTGCAACCTGAAGATCTTCTTTTCAAATTCTGGCTTTGATTATTGATGGAAATGTCAGCAGATGGCGGAAAAGGCTTAAATGACCTTTCTCTGACTCCTCTCCTACCTTTGTACCCTGAGAGATGCTATCTGGATGCCACGCATGCAGGAATAAAACGTCCTGAAAGGGCCTTGCCATCTGCCGCCGCCGCTTTGACCTGGCTGTCCTTGGTGCCCTTGGCTTCTCTGCTGCTGATTCCGACCATAAAACCTGACATAATGACACTCTGAATGAGCAAAATGGGTCGACAGGGTTTTTACCAAACAAGTCCTGTCCCCGTGCCAAGAGAATTAGCTCTAATTTGCCCTACTGCGACGATCCCCTCCAAGCACAACAAATAAATCACTCCTCGAGGGCTAATGGCTCCTGCAGGAGCCTGTGGAGAAAGCACAAGACCGAAAACATTGCGCTTATTGTCTTCTTCATCCTCGCTAATTATTGGATTCTAACTGTCCCTCAAAGACAATTACTTTAGGAAACCTTTATGTCTGTATTAGGACCTTTACACCAAATCAGTGCAAACTGCTGTCCCACATTCAAAAAACAAATTTTAATAGCCTGTTAGTGTGAAAATCTGAGATGTTCACTATCATCCTCCTATTATTTATTGAAATCCAAAATAATTTGAGATCGCACTAAGCCCAAACATATATAATAGACTTTTGCAAGTTTTTTTAAAAAGTGTTTTTAAAAAGATTTTTGTTGTTGTTAAAAATAGGGTTGAAAAGTACATTTATTTTGTATTTTCTGTGTAAATCATAAATCTTTATGATGAGGAGATGAGTCCCATCATTTTGAAGTAAATGTGTTTCAAAAGACAGAAAATCAGAGTGTAACTTTAAGGAAAGTCACTACCGAACACCTATTTTCTGCAACTGAGCAAACTTTTTGGGTTGTTTCGACAGAAACCTTAGTTGTTATGTGTGCATAAGTGTTAAGAACTGTGCTACATAACCATGTACTGTCTGGCAGCTTTGAGATAAGCACAAAATTATCTAAAATTGTCACTACCAAGACATTAAAATGATGTTTCTGTAGTGGCAAAAGCAAACATTTAATCCCTCATTTGTGAGAATTAAACAACATTCTAGTTCAGTTATGCAAATTAGAAGTATTTTAGCAAACTCTGTGCCATTTTAAATCCTGTATTGCC
This sequence comes from Lutjanus campechanus, assembly GCA_027495735.1. Classification (NCBI taxonomy): domain Eukaryota; kingdom Metazoa; phylum Chordata; class Actinopteri; order Lutjaniformes; family Lutjanidae; genus Lutjanus; species Lutjanus campechanus. The sequence continues at coordinate 18,837 of JAJHUR010111181.1, read as the reverse complement.
ACAAATACCAGTTGAAATATATATAAATATTTGTCAAAAATAAAATATATTAAATTATAAACTGAGATGTTATTATAATGTTTGGTTCAGTGTATATCGTGTTTGTTGTGACAAAGTAACACTAAATTCTTTGAGGGAAATAAAGAAAATTTTAGCCACTCAAAAGTATTTTAGCATAAAAATTACATTTATTTTTTTTTATTATTATTACAATTATTACTGATTAACCTGTGAAAACAGATGTAAATGTAAAAACAAAATCTTATACGTCAATATAAGCCGTCTTATTATTATTATTATTATTAATTCATTTTGGGAGAGTAAAAATATTCAGAAACTGTCAGAGAATAAAATTTGAAAAGTCACAACACAGTTACTAGAAATGTGTACCTTGGACGTTATTCAATCTAAATGCATACAACGTTCTGGGAAGTTTTATTTTATGATGTTTACCTATTCTGTAGAATGGCTCAATAAAGGTGGACATAGGCTGAGATATCAGCAGCTATGAGTGACGTCAGCATGTCAGCAGCCTCTCTAATCCTTCAAATCGCTCGTGTGACTGAGAGCATGTGATGGAAATGAGGTTTGGCCTCAAATCAGTGAACTCGCCATGATCTCTCTGAGGGAAAACAAGGACTGGGGCAGTGGAGTGCTGCAGCTCTTCCTTTCAGTCTATTAAGACAGGAGGGTGTAAACAGTCCAGAACCAAACCTCGCCACACAGAGACGGAAACAAAAAAGGAGTCGAAGGAGCGAGGGCTTCTTTCTGGAGGGTTGTTCAACAGCCTCACGGGGAGGAATGCACTGAAACAGACCTCTGAACAGAGAAACTAGCCTGTCTATAGACCTGAGTGTGATGCTGCTACAAGGTGTCGCATTCTGTGTAAGGAGCACCTCTTCTCAAATTGAAAATCTATTGCTTTCGTGCCCTTCCTGAGGTGCCACCAGACTATCACCCTGCTCCTTCTTTCTGCCTGAATAACCAACTGCTGAATGCAACAAGTTTGCAGCTGTATTTTTCAGTTATCAAAGGTCATCCTGGGAAATGGAGGAAGTCACTGAAGCAGATGTACTGTAGATTAAATCAATCTTTGAACATCAAAGGCTGATGCAGCAAGTATAGGAGAGCGACGTTTTTCTTTTAATCGTTCAATCACTGTCTAGACAAGCACGTCATCACGCTCCAATTATGGGATGTATATATGCAGGTTATGAGTCTTAATATGCATCAGCTGCTAAACGTATATGTCATGCATTTATTCACAGTAGAGTCATGTCTCCTTTAGGTTTGCTAATTGGCACTTTTAGCCATGTTAGCCGCGTGATTATAGGGATGGTATTGTTGATCAATTGGTTGTTTGATCCCTTTCAGTTCAGATTGAAATATCTTAATAACTATTGAATGCATTGCCATGAAATCTGCATACTGGGGTCCCTAAACAATATTGGATTATGACTGGACAGCTGAGACTTTGGTGAATTTAAGATCACACCACAAAGCAATTACAAATGGCCAGCAGTGGCCCTGCATTTCTACTTTAAAATGAAATATCTCGACAGCTGATGGATGTATTACCCTGACGTTTCATACACACACTCATAAGCCTGCCCTCTAATAGTCGACTAAACCTTTAGTCTGTGAGAAGAGTCTTAGTCGACCACGTTTTCATTCACGTCAAACACCTCAAATTCCATTCGGGAGGTGAGCTTAACCATTTGGTAGAAGTTACTGCATTCACCAATGCACTGCTGCCCTATCAGACTGGAGTAGGGCCTTGTTAGCCCATGGAGGCCAGTTTCACAACCGGGACGATGAAGGTCCAGTTAGACTGGGGTACAGCCTCATTAGCCGTTGGAGGCCAGTTTGATGACTGGGACAATGAAGACACTGTGGGGTCAGGTGGGGTCAGGAGTCCTGAAGCAATTAGTGAGCAAGTTTGTAACTTAGCAAGCTTATTTGCAAGTATACATCATCCATCGCATTCATAAGGCCACAAATATTTGTTTTTGTGAAGCTGGAAGTTATTTATTATGCTGTTTTGAACAGCGAGACTTGTGTGAGGTTATTCTGTTCTTTTATTCGATAGGGACCACAAAGGTCTCTCTTTTGGCACAGACGTCCATACCAAATCTAGTGTCACTCATTCACTAAAAGTTTCTAAATTCTTTGACTACCTGCTCCATGAGATACATCCATGATGACCTCTGCTCCCCCTCGTTCATACCAAAAGGCTGTCATCTCTGGGACTGCCCCACTTGTCGTTAAATGCCAGCTCTACAGAGAACGCAGACTGGTTTTTATAAATCATTCAGCGAGGTTCAAACCCATTGTTCTTGATATGGGCGCCGGTGCTTGCTTATCACAGTCATTTCCTCCGACAATAACAGGAAGGGCCAGTGATGTAAGATCTTTTCATCCTGCTGTGACCCAACGAGCCAAGTGGGAGCTCTGGAAATGAACATCTCTGTCTGTTTCCTCCCTGCCGCGTGTTCGACACACTCAGCAACTCGCCAGCTAAAGCCTACTCCCCACGCGAGACAAGACTACCTTTTCATTAGCAATTATAGTGTTTTCTCCAAAGTGGCACCAGCTGAAAAAAAAACAGAGAGCCTGTAATGTTGCCTCTCTCTGACAGCTCCTGCGTGAAACTATCATTACTACTGCTCGTGCCATTACAGCTGCCAGCCGCTGACTGGTCTTATTCATGCCACGGCACGTGAATATAGATCATTCCCCCCCTGTCTCATACATAGGCTGAGGTCACATCTGAATCACTGCACTGAATGACTAAGATCAGATAAGGCTGACATTTCACCAAGATGGAAGACTGAAGTCTCTGTGTTTACAAGCCTGTTTATCAGAGCAGCTAAGCCCCTTTCTATAATTCTATAGGATGAGTGGGCTGGAGAAGCGTGGGTTGTATTGTTTATCTGTTTGCCTGGTGCAATCTTACAGAATCATTTCATTAACTCTGCATGGCATGGCACTCCTGCACCCAGCAGAATGTGCATCAGTAAAGCCTGGCTGCCCTCAAACATTAAGCTTAAGTGAGGGACAAATTGCAATTGAGCACATGGACAAAAATCTAATTCCTTATGGCAGGAAATGATCAGTTGTGGCTAATTACTCGGATCCCACCTAACAAGTGACACCAGTCAGATTAATTCCCGCATAATAATTCACGCTCCCACCAGATCAAGTGTATTTATAGTCACCTCCCGTGGTTTGGAAGTGAATGGGGAGCCGATGCTTGGCTTTACTTGGCACACAGGAAATAGCTTAGGTGTCTCCTTTCTCTATATTTGACAGCATCCATTTCCTATGCAAGGCTTGTGCAATATTACATTTCAGCAGCGGATGTGTTTGGTCAGGATTGTTTTCAAGCTATTATTTAAAAATAGATTCTTTTTAACAGAAAAGAAGAGGGGTTTAAAGTGAGTGTGCACTTCTCAAGCGTAAAAATAAAAATCTCCTGTGTTATTACTACAATATTACTAAGAGGACTTAAAAGTTTGCCTGAACTATCCTATTTAGCATAAGATAGTAGCTCTTTTCTTTAAAGGAAGTTGACTGTTTCGGTGTGAGTTGCCAAGTTTTGGAGATGTCTGCTTTCTCAATATGATGCACAGACCTTATTGTGGGCAGTTTCATGTCGGCACCCCCTGGCTTAAGAGCTAGAGTATGGATGCATTTTGGCTTCTGTGAGGTTGAAGGGAAAAGAGGCATAAACTGAAGAGCCACACTGGGCATGTTGTGTCTAACTAAACTCATTACAGATCATTACAAATGAGCTGTGTTCAAAAAGTAGCAAGTAATCAAAATACGTCATGTATAGAGATAAAAGATTTGGATGTACAGTATGAATACGCATCGATAATCTTTTTACAACTGCATTGTAGTCCTCTGAATTACAATCGAATGGAATCATAAGGTACCAAGGGATTCTTCATCTAATAATTACGGTGGGCTGGAAAAAAAAAATCACATATTGGCTACTAGAGAGTCAACAACACAAAAATACTTGCAAAACAACATCTACAACACATGTAGCAGTCATCCATCACATCCCCAGCTGCAACACCATGTCAATCAATGGAACAGTAATCACATATAGAAAGCACTGATGCATGTAAGTCATTCCAGTGTCACTGCTCTGAAATATGACAAAACAATATGAAACAACTGAAGGAATAACTTCAGCAAAGTTAGCTAAAAATAATAAGTCAACTACAGAAGTGACTTCTTGTGATAATGGCTTAATCATTTGTTACCTCAAGATAACGTAGCTCATTTTCCTGAGATAAGAAAATAATGAACACAGCAGGATGTTCAACTAAAGGTAGAAACAGTGGGATTTATCGGTTGAGAAAGATAGCCGATTGTTGAGTCTCATTAAATACTGTCAAATACTGACATTTTGGGTTGGTGAAGTGTCCGTGCACAGCAAAATAATGAGAAAAAATAAGAAGGCACAGGTGGAGGGTGGGGTCTCCGTGGATGCAGGTGCCGCCACACACTCCTAGTGCGTCGTGGGCGATGATTGAGAGGAATTATTTTTGTACGAGCTTTGCTGTTTCTGCATATTTTGGCCTTGACTTGACTGCCTTGTTGTTTCCGTGCGGCATGCTTAAAACACCAGAGAAACAGAGAGTTCACGAGAGTTCATGACTCCAGTTCAACTCATAATGACTCATTCAATGTTTTTCAATGTGCAAATAAACAATTCTCAAGGCCTTTTCGCCCGTTAGTTCAAATTTCTTGGTGCAAGATATTTATGAGAACATTTTGAACAAATTATGCTTTTGAAAATGATGGAGACAAAATCAGACATTTTAAAAAAAGGGGTGTGTAAATGACACCTGTATATATACACAGCTCATTCTAATGTAATAAAAAACAATAATTCTTATTTTCAGCGATTATACGCTAATGAAAACACTTATGAATATTATATTCCATTTCTGCCACATTCTGCCCCCATAAATCTTACACAATGGACCTTTAAAAATGTAAATTAAACAAATGCCATAATTATGCTAAATTTCATCTGGAGGCATTACTACCATATGAATGAGGTCAGGGGATGCACAAATATGTGTTTAAGTCACATGGGCTACAATTACAGACTGCTACCTCAGCTCTGGTAAACACTACCTGCGGTGCATTAGAGGGACAGGCTGGGTTATGAAGAGTGACATATTCTCCGTGAATTAGAGGTTGGATGAATGAGTTAAAGGGACAGTTCACCCCAAAATTAAAAACACATATTTTTCCTCTTGCCTGTAGTACTATTTGTCTGTCTACAATCTATTGGTGTGAGTTGCAGAGTTTTGGAGATATCTGACATAGAAATGTCTGCCTTCTTTTCAATGTAATAGAACTAGATGGCATCCAGCTTGTGGAGTTCTAAGTGCCAATATGACATCTGAAAAATTCAACAGCAATGTTTCTCTCCAGAAATAACGACCCAGTTACTCAAGATGATCCACATCTCATAACAAGGTCTCCAGTCTCCAAAAACTCAGCAACTACTGTAACAACAAAACTATCTCAGTGGATGAATAGCACTAAAGCTAAGTGAAAAAATGTGAAATTTTGTTTTGTTTTATTTATTTTTTTTTAGTGAATTGTCCCTTTAACTTTTAGACTAAGTTGCCTTATTATTGACTTATTATTTTCAGTTTTCAGTCACAATTTGGTTAGGTTCATGCAGCAAAAATACTTGTTTAGATTTGGGAAAAGATCATGGGGCGGTATATCCCGGGTGCAAATGCTGCGTAATACTATATTCCCAAGTCAAGCGGAATTAAACTACCCATAAAGTCAGCCTCACATTTGATAGGTGCGCCTTGGTAATTATACAAACAGCACTAAACCTGTGGGGCTTACAGTAATCATCAGAGAACATAAAATATTACACAAACTTTATTTCAAGTACTGGATCCAAACAAGTCGGTGCCGCTCCCAGTCTGGGAGGTGGAACCGGTACAAATTAAGCCCTGCTATTAGCCATCCAAAACGATGGTATAGCTGTATATAAGTCCATATGTTACCAGCCGTGTTATAAGAAAAACACATTTTACTACCCATGATCCAAAACTATAACAGTGAAATGTTTACCACACCTGCTAAGTGGTAGTTCTGCTGGCCGGCTAGCTAGCTAGCTAGGTCACATCATTAGCAAACATGAATTGTACCAATAATGTTGTTATGCCGCAGTGATATAATTTATATTCACACAACACAAAATACAAACACAATAATAATACCCAAAGTTAAATGTAAGAAGGGGCAGCGGAAAATGGTGAAAAATGTCAATCAATGTTCCCCAAATACCAAGACAACGTCCTCAAAGGTCTTGTTTTGTCCACAACCCAAAGATATACAGTTTACTGTCAGAGAGGAGTAAATAAACCCAAACATATTCAAAATTAAGAAGCTGAAATAAAAGAATTTTGACTTTTTTCTTTTAAGAGAATTACTTAAACCGAATAATTGATTAATTTATTGATTTACAATCTATCAATTTATTATTGTTGCAGCTCTAAATAAATCTCGTTGTTTATTTTGGTTCCAGGCTTAAAACTCCGCATAAGGACTTCGTGATACATAAATGAAGTGACTGATTGTGGAATTCACTTCCGGAATCAGAGACATTGAAAAAGTGGGCGGTCACTGTTGAGCTCTATGCGACCCCGGGGTGCAAGGAGCATCTGCCAAAATATCATTAGCATTTAATTATAACTTGCATGCATAATAATATGTTACCAACAGGTCCACAAAGACAACAACTGTTCGTATTCCCTGTGAGAGGAGCAACCTGTCTGTCTTGCACCTGCACAATTCAAAGACAAAAGTTGTCTCCTGTCTAACAAAGTAGATTTCCACACCGAAGCGCTTCAGTAGATTTTTAGATGAGGAGAAAAAAATAAGACGAGCTGTGACGGGATAACATAACCGAGGAGGTTACATAATATGGATGGGAATAAACTAAACGCGATGTAAACGGTGTAAGGGTTTACATTTGTCAAATAAATGAAGGCGAATTAATGAATGTGCCCGTAAAGACCCAGCAGAGGAAACAAGCGCTCCGTTTCTGCAAAACGCACGCACGGAGAGGAAGGATAGGCTGGACGATTTTATTTTAGAATTGCGTGAGCTCCTCATATTGCCTCCAAATAACGACCCGTAAAGACAATCTGTGGGAAATCCGAGTCGGGTACAAACACCTGGATGTGCCCCGGGTTGCCAGATCCTTGCCGAAGTTTTCAAAAGGCGATAAAAAAGCCCTCTGACGACAAGCAGAAAACGCAAAAGCTCCGAGCGCCTTACCTCGATCCAGAGAGAGCGGTTGGACCACTGTCGCCATGACTGCTGTTTACTGGAGACTGGAGAGACTACAGGAGCTGCAGCATCACAGAGAGGAGAGAGAGCAGAGAGAGCAGAGAGGAGAAGAGAGGAGAGGAGAGAGGAGGAGGAGGGAGTGGTTGGGAGGGGGATTAATCTACCTCCATCCTCATAATATCTCATCACCTGGCATTGATTGCACAGGGAGCAGCAGTTTTACACACATATGCGCACACACTAAAAAAAAAAGCTCGTTTTTACACAATAAGAGAGAACAGTCCGCTACTTTAAAATATATGGCTCCTCATCCAAGATTTTATTTGACACATCTTAACACCAGATTAAATTGTTTATTAATACTGATGAAGGGATGGTATTGCAGTTGAATATTGTCAACTACTATAACAAAATAATCAAAAGACTCAGATTTAGATAGATAGATAGATAGATAGATAGATAGATAGATAGATAGATAGATAGACATGTAAAATATTGGAACATATCACTATATCTAACAAAATGTAAGCCTCTATGGTTTGCTAGCTAGCTGAAAAGCCCTCCCCTGAGGAAAAAAAAAAACATTGTTTACAAACTAGCTAAAAAAAACAACAACAACCACAACAAAACATTATATTGTTTGCAATTTAGCTAATAAAAGAAAACATTTTATTGTTTGGTTGCACACTAAAAAATTAAAATATGTTATACTGTTTACTAACTGGCTAAAAACAGCCACAGCAAAACATGTTGTTTGCTAGCTGGTTAAAAAGTATGTAGAAAGTTGTCTATATAAAAAGCAAAAGAAAATTGTTATATTGTTTTCTAACTGGCTAAAACAACAAAAACATTATATTGTGTGCTAGCTAGCTAAAATGTTTTCTTTTAAGTTATATTATTGGCTAGCCGGCCCATAAAATATTGTTAGGTAGCTAGTTAAAAAGCAGATTTGCTAACTGGCTAAAAACAACAACAACAACAACAACAACAACAACAACAAAACCATCATATTGTGTGCTAGCGAGCTCAAATTTTTCAAAGAGTTATATTGTTTGCTAGCTAGCTCGGTTAACAAAGAAAAAGTTAACTTAGTCGAGAATTATTTTTGCTCAGCCCATCTCAACGAGGCAGCCATATTAAAAGTTAAACCTCCTCAAGTGTCAGTTTAAAGTTAATTCTGGACTACAGTTTAAATTTGATTTTAAAGTTTTGGTACGACAGAATTCTATTTAATCTAGAGTAAAAACTAAATCGGGTTTAAAGAGAGGTTTACATTTAATCCGTCTTAATTTTGAGCTAGTTCTAACTTTTGGTGCAACATAATTTAAGGTTAAACCATGATTTATTCAGGTTTAAAAATTAATTCTTGGTTCAATCCAGCCTAAAACTATCAGTATCTATTTTAAACTGTTAAGAGAGATGAAGGCTGAGCGAATATAAGGTGTTTTGTTGATATTTTTTCTGGTCAGTGGGACTTTGAAGCATGAACCTGATGGCAGTAACTGGAAGGATTGTTGGAGGGTGTGAACAGGGTCCTGTTTGATCATAGTGATTGGGTGCGCAGTTCAGACAGGGGAGTTTGGGGTGAACCAATTATTTTGCTGGCCTGATTAGTTACGCCGGAGAGTTTTGTTTTGTGTTTTTAACATGCCGCTTTTACAGCATCCACACTTCTGTTTTCAGACTGTCCATAATATTTTGTGCCCTGGCTGCAGGAATTTGCCTCCATTCAGCCACAAGAGCATTTCTGAGGTCAGTCATTGATGCTGGGTGATGATGAGGTTTGGCTCAGTCAGTCAGCGTGCTCCAGCCCCCCCTTGTTTCACCTCTTGGAACAAAATGCCTGGCTTAGACTACACTTCACGTTCCTGTTCGTTCATCCTGAAGGTGTTAGATGGTGTTGAGGTCAGAGCAGGTCAGGCAAGTTCTTCCACACTGAAAACCAGTTTATTCTGGACTTTGCTTTGTACACGAGAGCATTGTTAAGTTGGAACAGGCCCTCCCCTTAATGATGCCACAAATTTGGAAGCACACTATTGTCCAAATATATCATTGTATGCTTTGGGATTAAAACTTCCCTTAATTGGATGTAAGAGGCTTACAGTCCAAAATATGAGAAACAGCCCCAGACCAAAAGTAGACAAAAGTATGTGGACATGGGGACCACTTACTTTGGGCCGTTCAGTTTATTGCTGTAGGTAATTGATGAACCGGCCCAGTCTCTTCAGTCTGCTTACAAATAACAACTTAATACATGCAAATAGCGTGCAGTGCCTACACCAAAGTCCCGTTACCATTTGTGTAGAGCAGAGCATCAAAGTATCACACATAAAACATATCAGGTGGTGTAACATAAACACAAGACTTTTACCCAGAAGGCTGGTGTTTGTGTCCCATGTGAAATGTCCATTTTTAAGTTAATAAAGGCTCATTTATGCCCCCGTTACATTTTCCCCCATGACTACCGACAGTACTGCTCCATTTCATCCGTGTCTGTAACCTTTCAGAAAATGTCCACAAATCCAGATGAAATGAACACAGAATACAGACAGAAGGCTCTGTCCGTATCTTTATTTGTATCTAACTTTTAGTTTAAATGAGCCTTTTCAGATATGGACAAAACAGAGTAGTACCGCTGGAAGTCATGGGTGGCAGTGTAGCGGTGTAGCGGTGTAGTAAATAGTTTAAACGAGGTGCGATCACAGGTCATGACAAGGACGTTTTAAAAATCCTTCAGTATTGGAAATGACGTTTGTCATCAATTAGCTTGCGAAACAAATTCGTCCACATGTTGCGTTGTATTTAATGGCTGCATAGATCAGCCCTGTCCCACAGCGCCTCTACTTTTTTTTTTGCCTCCATCAAGTGGTACAACCTCCTGCAGTGTCGCCCTAATTGTTTCTGTCTTCGGGATAACTTTTGACTCTTGGCGGCGCCCTCTAGTGGATGTTTTGCTTAACATACATGCCAATGCAAAGGACGCTTGGAAGTATGTGCAGTTACATAGCTTGAACATATCTATTTTTGTACGTAAATGTCATGTACGTAACAACTTTAGATACTTATTTCAACTCTAAATCTAACCAAACTGTGACCATTTCACGACATCAACCACATGTTAAACATGTATTTTTGTGACTGTGATGACGAAGGTTACCTCACTATGGATCTGCTCTCCATATAAGTTAATGAGCAGGTTTATTGTACCATCTGCATGAAAAATTGGACGTATTCACCGCACACATTTTGAAAGTGTAAAGTCGTGTCATTTGCAGTTGGAAGAGAGCAGGCTGGATAAACAAAAATAAACAAACTCTGACTGAATAAAAAATTCAGTCATCGGTCGTTATTATTCCTACAACATGCGGCTTCACCATTCACAGAAGTCAACCAGTTGCCGTGGTTTGAATCTCTGAGCCGTGTGCACGTGTGTGTTTGTGCCTGCATGTGTAAATGCTTAGCCAAGCATGATCCGTCCACCCATTGCACTTCAGAGATCAGCTGATTGCAACCATTCCCATTAAGGTTTATTGTGAACCGCTGAGCCATGCCGCCTGTTATCTCCCCTCTTGGCAACGCGCACTGCATGCAGCCTGATAAGGACTGAATGATGGTAGTGAACCTTTGTTGAGGGGCTTAAGGATTAATCCTCATGTTTATGTGCTACCACCGAATGCAGCCAAACCACTGGCTGTCTTCATTTACTGTAGATGTGCTGCCTAATGGTGCCTGCTGCTGCTGTGGTATGCCTCATACGTGGCCAATCATTACACTAGACAGGAGCAGCGCTCAACAAAAAAACAAGAAGCAAATCCCTGGTTAAGGCAGCATGACGTCACAGTTTGCTCGTGGCTTCACCGTGACAAATGCAAGCTGTAAACAGGAATACACACCTGAGGCAAGGACCAGTATTTTGGCCTTCATGTGCACAAACATTCAGAACAAAATGCATGATATCATAAAGACTCTGAAATCCAGTGGTGTACTCAGGCTGTCTGAGGGGAGGGGGCAGGAAAAATAAGAAGGGCACTAGCTCACTAAAACTTGTGTTGCAGTCATGGTGAAACAGTTCCAATCCTTGGTTTAGTAAGAACACAACAACTATACTGCAGCCTATATGGCATTGCATCTGGTTTTCTCCACTGGAAGGGCCCCCTAGAGGGCACTTTCCCCCATTTTGTCCATTGGAAAGGCATCCTAGAGGGCATTTTATCATGTTTAATCTCCCATAGGAATATCCAAGAGGGCAATTTTGCTGCGTTTCTTTTTTTTTTTTTTTTAACTCGGGGGGGCACCAAGGGGACTCTTGTCCCCCCCCTCTGAGTCCGCCGGTGCAGAAGTCATTTGAATCTCATTTAAAATCACTTGCTATAGCCTAAGCCCATTTTGGAAGCAATTACCTCACTCCTAACCTCACTTTAGTCCAAATTGGCTGCTGGAGTACATCCAGGAATGTAATTTTTTAAATGTAAAATTGATGTACCTTTGCATTTCAGTTAGATTCCTTTTTCAAGCATTTCGGGGAATAGTCCATCATCATAATCTGCTCTGTTTCCGATTGAAACTGTTACTAAATCTAATCACAGAGTCCATATGTGCTGCATCCGCCCGCAGTCCCACCCAGCTGCATGCAGATGTAAACTGGTGGTACAGTAAGTGGTGGGCTGGTCGGAGGGATGGAGAGGGCGAGGGCTTAGAGAGAGGGAGCGCACGGAAAGAGGGCACAGAGAGATTACAGGCTCCCATCCATATGGGCTGGAATACAGTTCTGCTTTTTTTTTTTTTTTTTTTTTTTTTAAGAGGTGGGATTACGCAGCAGTGCTCTTAAAGCCCTTTAACTGCAAGTAAATTGATTTCTGAAAGGTCTCCACTCCCACAGAAGGAGATGCAAGAGGCCATGTAGACAGGACAAATATAGAAGACTGGACCAAAGTGTGTTTGCCTTTCAGATTAAAGCTCATAACATTTTTCAGTGTCTGAGTGTCTGTAGGCACCAATTCCCATCAGTGCAAAATAAAATCAACAGGTACCGTCTTTAAAAGGGAAAATTTGCCACTTTGTACGTGAAGGTTCAGTCAGTGTTGATGGTAAATGTTGTCAATCAAAGCAGTAAATTTCTCAGTATGTTCTATAGTGACCAAGAAAGCTGAGTTCTCCTGCTAATGTCACAGTGATGTAGGTGGTGTTACAGGCTATTTCAGCTTGGATTTCTAGCCTCCGCCTCTGGGTAGCTGGGGGCTTGCTGGATGTGTATTTTTGTCACCTCACACACTATGTCTTAGCCAAAAAGTAACAGCTATGCTAGGGTGGTGATAACACAACATGTGCCAGCAGTGCCTACATGTACCATCCTGGTACATGTAGGCACCGCTGGCACCGCTCCACGAGCAGGAGAACTCAGCTTTCTTGGTCAGCATAGCAGGACTGAGGAGTTTACTGTTTGAATTGACATTTACCATCAACAGTGACTGAACATCCATGTAAAAGTGGCGGATTTCCTTTTGAAGGGATAGTTCAGATTATTTTAAGTGAGGTTGAGGTTATCCATAGTCAGTGTATTACCTAAAGTAGATGGTGGTCTGTTTGGAGAAGCAGAGAGAAAGTCTCACAATAACATGAACAAAACTAACGGATCAAGGTAGCAGTAGTCCAGCATGTCCTGTGCTCTGTGAAGTAAAATGATTTTTTCCAGTGGAATTTGGTTGGTTTGGAGAGAGCATTATTTGGCTTTTGTGATGGTGGTTTCCCATTGGAAGAGGCCGTCTGACAGCAAGGTAAAGCAGGGGAATTATTCTAAATATGGCATACACTTTAACTGATACTGATTTTTATGGTGAAATATTTTTTGAATGGCTAAAATGACTATAGTTGCTGATCCTGCACACTGCAGTATATTAGCTTAGCTTAGCTTCCACTTCTTTTGTTCAGTCCATACCAAAACCAGACAAAAAAAGTGTAAAAACAGGGAGTTACAGGCTGCATTATTTATTGGCTCAGTGCAGTGATTTATTGAGTCTCTGCTGGTTGCCTGTAAAATCTACAATACATTGCTTTCCTCTTATTGGTACTGTGGAATGCTGTCATTATTTTGTTGTAATTCTGCACTGAAGGGGAGCAGAAACGACTCAGTAAATGAACACACATGTAGAGGTGATAATTTCTCATCTCGTGCTCATTAAAAAGCAACTCTGTGTAATGAATTTTGACAACTGCTGACTATAATCCCCATGCAGCACTGAAAGTGACCTATATGGCGCGTCACGGTGGGAAAAAAAAACGAGGAGAAGAATTTGCCGGTGACCCGAGAAACCTCAAAAATAATGTATTTATGTGGTGGTTTGTGTTAAGGTTTGATATGACAGGCTGTTTCCCCACAGCTGCAGTGCTGTTTATTGCCAAGCTCCATCAGGCAGCTGTTGACAGATAATGAATCATGTAAACATGTGGGAGGTTTACTGATAGACATCTTTAAAACAAGGCAAACTGACACAACAAAGGCACATTTTTCTTTGCAGGAACAACTTTATTCCCTCACTTCTCAAGGCTGTCTGCTGGAGTTACAGACTTTTATTATTTCTAACTGGAGCAACTCTGGGATTGAAAGTCTTCCTCAAGGGGGACTCAAGCAGAGAACCTGCAATGCTGGTTTTCACAAATCACGCCTTTGCCATTGGATTTTAACCTCCAACACAACTTTCGTCTGACTGTTAGGCTCCTGACGCCCCCTTCAGGGAAACAGCATCCACTCACTTTGTTAAGTGGAAATAATATATGACATGCAAGTAATGACATTGCACTAGTTCACTTTCCTGAGTGATTTAATCTAATTTGATTTGAGGAGAAATCAAATAGGATTGAATTGTCTGTCTTGTTACATTATGGCACAGCATGAAGACATTTATTGATGCTCTGCTGCTGTTTATTTGGGACTTTTGTTGCTCAGCTCCTGACAATAAAAGATATTAAGACATCTATTTATATTGAGCTACAGCCCCTCTAACATATCATAAATGGGCAAAAGTTTATAATTCTTCTCCTGCTTTGACCGCCATTAAATAAGGGAATAATAAACAATGAGAATGACTTTTACTTGGACTTCAATGACCAGTGTATCGATAAAATGATAGTGTCTCTATTATGTGTTCAGTTTTAAGCAGTTCTTAAAGTAGTATCAGCAGTTTTGGAGAAGCTGCAAGCTGTTTTGAGAGCTACCAGTAATGTCACACTGGAATAAGTTGAACAACAGCAAAGCTGTAATGATGAGAAATCTAGTTTGGTTAACTAAAGCTACTACTAAGTAGTTCAGTCTACTTTGTACAAGTGACCAATGTGCATGTAATATGGAATTACAACAAAATATAATAATTTTAAAAAGTCACGCCAGAAAAATCTGCCACTAAATTGAGTTTATTGCAAAAGGTGCCCACTTGTTTGCAGGTCAAACATAAACAATAAAGAAAGTTTCATATTCATAAAGCATGAGGAATGTCCACAATATATACAATGTCCACCTGCCCTCTAGAAACTAGAGTCCTGGAGGGGGTATTGCACCAAGCAGGATTAATTTGACTAATTGACACCTAATACATTCAGTTTAATTCTACAAATTCAGATTCAAAACATTTTGCACATCTGCTACACAAAGGTCAAGTGTGTGGTGGTGGCTATGGGGACCATCTGTTTTAATTTCCATCCATATTCATTTACATTTATTTATTTCGTGGTCCATTCAAAGCTACTGCAAGAAACTATATTGTGCTGTGTAATGAATTTATTCATTTTTAAATTGATTTATTTATGTATTTTTCCCTTTGTGTTGCTTCCCGTTTGTTCACCCCAAACGTATTTATTTTTTATTTACTTAGTTATTCCTTTTATTTTTACATTTCTTTATGCATTTCAGTTTCATGATGCAAATGAGGGGACTGTCATTCATAATGTGTTCTGGGGTCAATGAGTGCTAAAAATCATTAAGAACCCAGATATCAACACTAAAAAATGGTAAAGAACCCACATGTCAATGCTACAAAGTCAAGAACCCAGTATTTAACATTAAAAATGGTTAAGGACCCAGATATCAGCTTGAAAAATTTGAAAGGAACCAGATATCAACACTAAAAATGATTTAAAAAATCCAGATATTAATGCTAAAAATCTTCCAAAAGCTCAATCCTGCATACGATGCCTTTAAACTGTGAATAATGACTGAAATTATTCACAAGCCTCTCTGCCAACTGCTGCATCCAAAACCGATTCAAAATGTTAAACGGCAATCATTATCTTCAAACTAATTTCATTATAAATCCATATTCAGACACTCTGCAGGGGGAAAAAAAAAAAACAGCGCTCAGAGATTAATCATTTGTAGATAAACTCTGTTAATTTGCCTCTAACTGTTTCTGAAGGGCAGCCGACTGATTTCTGCTTCAAAAGATTCACACTCATCACATCAAATCAGAGAAGAGGGCAAGATGGAGCGGCCATAATAAGCCGTCTTGGACTCCGGTTTGGGTCTGATTGGCCTTTGCGAGCAGCCATTAGTTTGTGCTGTCTCTGTGCACGATCGGTGCCAGAGAGTGTAAGAATGATTCTGCCAATAGCATCTGCGCTGTTATAAAAAGAGTTATGGCAGCGTCTGGTGGAGCAGTGATTTAGCAAGACCCTCGGGCCGGACAAATTACAGCCTGAGAGGAGAGGGGAGGTATGGCTATCAAAGTTTGATTAGAGTTGAACATTTGGTAAAAAATCAAGCACAGATAAGCTACATGTAGCTAATAATAATTACTATTAAGTCTATCTGATCTAAAACTGGGCTAAGACCCTAAAACCCCAAAAGTTAGCATATTAGCGGTTCCCTCGTCTGTAAATCAGTTTTTGATTTTTTAAGATGGGCTTTTGGTTAGATGGCTGAAATAATGTCTGTGGTTAACACAAGCTTGAGAGAATTTTTGTTATATGACGTAAAATACGTCAGTAAACACCCGATTTTGAAGCTTTTAGAAAAAGGTAGTTGCTAACAAGTAAAGATTATCTTTCTGGAAGAAAAAAAAAACAATGTTCAAGTTTCAGAAACAATTGTTTCTCAGTTAGCTTGTCCTCTGCTTTAATCCAAATCCACTAGCATGAATCCAAAAGGTCCAAATTTGTGGTCTGAGTTCCCTGAAACTCACATGTTTGGTGAGAAATGGAATGGGACCTGTAGTTGCGATGCAATACAACGCGTTTCCTGGAAAGTGCATGATGCTTCCAGAACTGTCTGATGGAAAACACTGCTCTGCATGTATAAATAGAAACAGATGACCTGAAATGTCACACGGATGAGTTACTCAACCAGGGGCACCAGTGTGCAGGGGTCACGTCCAGGGGGTTCAGCTGGATTATGGGTATTTACCAGCAGTTTGGATGATGGCACACACGCGACGCCATCAGAGAGGATGACAGGGCTGCTGCTGCTGCTGCTGCTGTTTGTGTGGTGTGACAGGATTGGACAAGCTGTTGTTGTGACGAGATGAGAACATGTGACTCAGTTTAACAAAACATGGCAGCGGTGGAATGTAACTAAGTACATTTACTCAAGTTTACTTTACTTGAGTTGGAACATTCATAAAAGGTTCTACCAAGAACCAAAAAGAGCTTTCCTATGGCCCCTTTATTTCGAAGAGTATTGTACTTTTTACTCCTCTTAGGATCAATTTTCATCTTAAAGCCCACCTCCAGTCATATTTTAATCAGTATAAAGTGCTCTGCAAGAATTAATAAATTGTGCCTGATGTGTCAGGGGGGTTGTTTTTTATGTTTGAAAACTGGTCACCATTCACTTAAATACTTTGGGAGATTCTGCAACACTGATTTCCAGTGAAACTCCTGCAGTGTTTTGTGGATTAAAAAAAAAACAACTAAACCTGACCTGACCTTCAATCGGGGTTAGTAGTGACTGACAGAGAGTTTATTCCAAAAGGCAGAACTTGTATAAAGTAGTTAAAATGAGCTTATTCTACATCTACTGCAGTAAAATGCAACATACACATTAACACGGCAGTATATTAATCCAGAAACATCACATATAGAAGTAAAACACTTTCAGGGACTTTTACTTTTACCACTATAAGTACATTTTACTGATAATACTTCCATACTTTTATTTAATTAAGGTTTGGAAAGTAGTGTCTTTACTTGTGGTGGACTATTTTCACAGTGTGGTATGAGCATTTTCATTAATGTAAAGGATCTGAACGCTTCTTCCACCCCAGAAACACTTTGTGGAGACACTTTTTGCTTTTAACAAACTCAATTATGTACATAAATATACTCAAACAAGCCCCTAAATGCATTCCCTGATCACTTTAAGCAGAGGTATTTGCATTCTTAATAAGAGGGTTGTTTATTCCACCCTGGAGGAACCTGAAAATTTAATGCTGCTTGTAGTAAACAAAGATCTGTGATGAAGAGGAGCTTCACAAGCAAATATCAATGATTTCTTTTTGTTTTTGCGCCATAAAATACATGCCACAGGCCACAGGTTTTCGATTTTTTTTTTTCACGGCCAAGGACCCCTTACAAGATAGAAACATAAAGGGCAGCCTTGGAATAATTTGATGCAGCCTCTTTTGTTTTTGCGTTTCCACAGTTCTACTTACTTAGTTATGTGAAAGAGCAACACTGGAGAAATGTATTAGAAAGATAACTTGTGTATTACAAATATTTGCACCAAGATAACACAGAATACCAAAAACAAAAACACACACATCGAGAGAGTGTGTTTCAGTGTGTGTGTTTGCCCATAAATAAAATAAAATGTGGATTTTGAATGTTGAATAATCTACAATGAAGATATAGAACAGATATAAAATATAAATGATAGAAAATGTAAAATAGGCTTAATTAAAAACATTAAAAGAACAAGAATAAGTCTAGCCTAGGACTTGGAACATGACAGGTTTATAAAATTGTTTGCAGACATGTAAATTAGTTTCAGTTATGTTTAGAGACACTCTCTTCACATCTTTTGAGTGTAATTTGTTTTCCAGAAAAGGCACAAAACAAATTTCACGATGCAGTCTGCATCATGACCACCACGGCGACAAATACAGTTAAATAAACTAATTAAAGTTTGAATAAGATCAATTTGGAGTGGAAATTGGTTTTGAAATTTTCCAAAAGCAATGAGAAATATTAGATTTTGTTTCTAAAATAAATTAAGGCTGCAAATAATGATTATTGCTTTGCCCCAAAAACCCAAAGATATTCAGTTTAATGATGTAAAAGAGTAAAGAAACCCAGAAAAATATTCACATTTGATGAAGATACAAGTAAAATATCATACTTGTAAATGATACAGATTTTCTGGCAGTTATTTGATGTTTCAGGCTTTGCATTAATAATGCATTGGGATTGTGCGGAGCTACTAAACCATGACACTGATTTCAGGTTGATGCAGACTCCAAAAATGAAAGAATCTGTTCTCATTTATGCAGCAAATTTCATAGAGTG
>JAJHUR010111178.1:0-11751 GCA_027495735.1 Lutjanus campechanus | reverse complement strand
TGTGAAAATCTGATTATTTTCACATCACAGACAAGACATGAAAATGTGAGTTTAACTTGTATAACATAGTCATGGAAGCTCATACAGGAATCTGGTGTAATGCACTGCACTGTGAAAAAAAAAAGAATGAATTGTTGAATTTGACTGAGGAAAATCATACTCAGGGACAGCCCCAAAAAAATCCAACCTGTGACTGAACTTGCATGGCTTTTACCATCTTTGTGATCTGCTCTCTGCCCGTATTACTGAGAAAAAACAATCTTGAAGATATGTTGTCCCTCACAAGGCCCTGTAGGAAAATGACTTCTCCTTTGTAGGAGTGCTCTGACCTTTCTGAGCTGGTAAAGCAGAGCAAATATTAAATGACAGAGCTAATTGTTTCACCCCAGAGTCCATTCTGTCCCTCTCATTCTTCTTTACTTCGACCAGTCCCTTCCATCATTTCTTCTAATTTCTCTCAATTACCGCCTCCTTATGCTCTCCTCTCTCCTGTGTGTGTGTGTGTGTATGTGTGTGTGCGTGTGTGGGTGACCTTCCTGAACTATACGGCCATTTATGGAGATTAGATAAAGTTGCCTCTTGCAGGACTCATTGGCATGCATTAAGCAGAGAACAACAATAACACACGCACAAACACACGGACACACAAACAGACGTGCACACGGAGACCATCTTAAATCGGGGATATAGGGCCAAATTAAAGGTAAAAGCGCCCTTGGTTTTTCTTCTTTTGTGAGACATCATCTGTTTTTCAAAAAGCCATGTTCAGTGTCCTTTTCCCCCTCTCTAATGGATTTTTGATTTTTCCAGAGCGTGCAACACAATTAGCTCGTCTTTCTTTTTTATTAATGACACATTTACTCTTTTCTTTTCCCTCGCTGTTGTTTATTCTTGCGCTAAATTGGAGAGCGAAGAGGTCTTAAAAGGTGCACGCCGTGTGTGTAGGTGGGTGGCAGTGTGTGTAATTTCAATATGCTTAGGGCTCATTATTTTTGTTTTTTTATTATTTTTCATAAAAC
Source organism: Lutjanus campechanus (assembly GCA_027495735.1). NCBI lineage: Eukaryota > Metazoa > Chordata > Actinopteri > Lutjaniformes > Lutjanidae > Lutjanus > Lutjanus campechanus. The sequence goes on along the minus strand of JAJHUR010111178.1, from coordinate 10,732 downwards.
CTATAAATGTATGTGTTTATGTTAAATAAAAAAACAGATGGAAATCTAATAAACAGCAAAACAATGGCACAAAATGAAGGTAAAAATAAGATTTTTAAAATACCATTTGCAGCCAAGACACCGTAGTTTCACCAGTTATTGTTTTTAATAACTAAGAGACTGTGGTGCATAATCAGCTGCTTATTTGCATTTTCTCCCCATTTTACTTTTTGCTGCTATTACAAGCATTTATAAGCACATTGGGGGGCTTGTTTAGTGTAAACTGAAGTGAACAGTCTTCTTGTAAGAGCAAATATGACTATGTTGTAAAAGCAGAGCCAAAATCCAGGCAAAAATAAATTTAATGAGTAAGCTAAATATAAGTGAGTAATGCAGACAACAAAAACAGCAAAACAGAGCCCCAACTGGCCTGTCAAAGTACGTCCCCTACAAGTGCTTGTTCTGCCACCGACAGCATCAGATTGTCATTCTTATTCAGTGTCAACATGGTAAAGGATCGCTACAAAGATGGACCTTTTTTTAAAAGAGGAATATCCATTTTGTTTAACAAGAAACAGCTGCTATATCGCTCTGTTCAAAGTGACCAGAACCAAAAATTCATTGTTCTGATTTTTCTTTGAAATATTGTGTTTTTTTTCTTTATTTTAATATGATCACTGTTTACATTCATAAAACAAAATGTTCTGGGGCTCTTGAAAAATTTGGGAATTTGATAATTGACTCAATTTGTGAGGGGCAAGCATTTGTGATGCGATGAAAGTACATCACATGTACACTCCAGAGAAATACTGTACGTCCGTAAAGGAAAGAAGCAAAAAAATTACACGAAAACAGCAACATCTGTGCACCATGAACTGACACAACATCCAAACAGGCAGACCTTCCTCCTACTCGAAAACATGAGCAACAGAAGAAAGAGCATCGGGACCATTTTTGTCTTGACCAGGGCCACTGAGCTTTGATGCATCTATGAAATGCTTGTTGCTGTGAGCTCATAAACATGTGTTTGGTGCGTGATCCTCTTAGCAGGGGTGACATGTCAAAGATCATATACATTAAACAGGAGCAGAAGTGTTAAATGCCCTACTGTGCTGCTTTGTGTCTATATACCGTATATATTCATACAGTATGTGTACATATGTATCCATGCCTGCATGCCCGTGTCTCTTGGTAGGTGTGAGTGTCCATGTATTGGCAGTCCAGCAGGTGCTCATGGCCACAGTCAGTGTGTGTGTTTCACAGTTAACTGGTGAGGACATTGAAGCGCACGTCAAGGTCAGAACACATACTGCACACACTCATTTAAGCCTCATCTCTGTTTTATAGACATATAATCATACTGTAGATGATCGAAGAAACAAATAAGGTTTTGTCAAATCTTCACTGCTCCCCCCTCTAGTGTTTTTAAGTGGTATTATTGTTTACACCACTGTCAAGACAACCACACAGCTTTCGATTTTCGTCAGAGCCTAGCAACTACAAACAACGCAAGACACACTGCATTTGTTCCCGAACTATGGCTGTAAAAGAAAAGAAAGAAGCATGTTCACTAATTTGGCACAATTTTACATGGAGTAATAACAGTTGAGTTTTGCTTCGCGCAAACAACTAACCAGTGGAGGTTTGTGTCATGCTGGAGGGGGAAGGAGAACGAAACAACATGAGTTTGTCCATTCAATTAGTCTATAATGAAAGCATGAAAGCAAATAGAAATTCTTTAATAAGTGATCAAGCCTTGATTTTCCCCAGAGGTTGTACCTGGTGGCAGACAGAACTGTAAAGAGAAAGTGAAGCTTATAAGGACCCAATCTAATCATTATTCTACAGCCATTACATTGTTCAATTAACATTTATTTCATGACAAGTTAAAGCAAAAAAAACTTGTCTATTGACAACTTAATAGAGATGGAGCACATGGGTTGAGCTTTTCCACTTTAGTTTTTTTTTCTTTATCTGAGAACTTGGGAAACTGTTTAGAAACTAATGAACTTCACGTGCATGTAGCCTGAGGGACCAGGTAGAGGATTTGGTTCCACGGCCCTAGTTCACGTCCCCAGAAATGTCCATGCTTTGGATGTAGTAGAGTACTTTCTTTCTACTTTCTAATGGTTCAAACCCATCCTCGAAACTGTATGCACAAAATGATTTGCAATTCATTTACAAATCATTTTGCGGAGGTTTTATACCTCCGCAAAACAGTCAAGTTGCGGTTTCCACCCACATCTGTCCAGACTCATATAATAAATGTAGTGAAATGTAAATGTAGTAATAAATGGGACATGGGTGATTTCAGTGAACTTCCTTTGAGAAACATGCTGTCTGCACTTACAGACTATTTTTGCAGGAGAACAGATAGAGAGCTGAACATTATGATGTCACAGTTAAGTTGACCTTTGACCTTTTTGATATAAAATCTTTTGATGCCACAGTGACCTTTGGCTACCAAATTCTGGTCAGTTCATCCTCGAGTCCGAGTGGACATTTGTACCAAATTTGAAGATATTCTGTCCAGGTGCTCCTGCTGTATCACATTCACAAGATTGGAACGGATGTGAGGTCTCAGTGACCTTTCACCTCCGAAATCTAATCATTTCGTTCTAGAGTCCGAGTGCTCACTTGTGAGAAATTCGAAGCTCAACAGATGACGATAAGCGAGAAGCACATCTCCATTAAAGTGAATCAAAGCAATTATCTGAGATGCACTGAAGTCCTTTCATTTTTAAAACCAAATTTATTTACTTTATCCCAGGATGTTACTGTTTATTTAGCTAATGATGGGCTCATGTTCAAGGAATAATAACAATCCTTCATTTTGATCACACATCTGCGAGCTGAAAAGAAAAAAAATACTTCAACTACCAGCTTCTCCTAAATGTTTCAAGTCTTTCCACCTGCCTCATACTTGCCTCTTCAACACAATACTTCACTTGGCCTTCACGTTTAAGAGTTCGTCTTCACCTGCTGGTTTATAATTCACCCTCTACACCAACAAACACTTACACTTGCGTCTTTTGTTTCCCCTGCCTTTATTCCTCGGTTCATTTTCACTTCTTGTCTTTCGCCGTCCTTCATAACGATTCCTTTCACCACCAGGTGCAGCTCTGTCATTCTCTCATATAGAGCAGTGTTGCACAGAAATCTACTGAGAAACTCGCACCAAGACACAGACACCCAAATGAAATCAAGCAGAGCTTCCCTCCCGGGTCCATGTCCCACTTCCTCGCCAGACAGTGCATGGCCATACTGCCGCCGTGCGACTGACGGACTTCTGGCACAGAATGGCAGAGCGGCGGACACAAAATCCCTCTCAAGGAGCAGATGCTTGCTTCCTCTTGACATATGCCCCCGAGATGGTGCAGGGTGGAATTGGAGGGGAAGGCAGGGGGATATTAGAGGGGGGAGAAGGAGGGTGTTAATCTGGAGGAGCAGAGAAATGAGGATTCGATAAGAGGAATGAAGAAGGATCTTAAGTCGTATTATATTATATAAATCATGCTCCAAATTTTAGAATCTTGATTCAAAGACATTTTTGCCACTATTATTCTGAGTCCAGTGTTAAAATAACTGTCAGACTGCCGTGTAGGTCATGATGAAGCGCTTTCGAGGCCGTCAAGGATGAGGATTTAAAGAAAAGCTCTCACATTCTAATAAATTAGAGCCAAGGGGCATGGGGCCAATGTCAGAGAGTTTAAAAGAGAGAGTGTAAGAGAGCCAGAGAGGAAAGTGAGCTCCTTCTCGGCTAAAGGCGAACAGATGGTGTTGGGTGGTGAAAGTGGAGATACGGAGGGATGAGACAGGATGAGGCAAGAGAGAGAGGGATGAGGGGATTTCAAGAAAGAGTTGCCGCATTTGTATCTGAATCATCGCTGTTTATTTCTGCATCATTTCTGATCTGCAAAGACTCTTCGCAGGGGATCAAATTCCATGACAAAAAGACTGCATGCAAGAGTATTTCACAGACATTATATCACATGTGTTGGTCAATCAAAGATATGGAAACTCAGGTTACTGCTGGCTTTTGCAGTTTCAAAGGTATTGGCAGTGGTCTTTTGTGAAAAATGGACAACAAAAATAGATATCAATGGTCACTTCTAATTGATTTGGATATTTCCGAGGGAAGGGCAACGTACGTGAAATGAAGGGTCGCGATCTGTATTCAGAAGCAGAATGTTTCATCAGTGGCGCTTTTCAAAGACTTCACATTAAACTGGCCTTGGTGTATCAAAAAAAGAGGAAGAAGTAATAACCATATTTATATATGTTTGATTTCAAAGATTGGGTCACCAAAATTACAAAAAAAAACCACATTTTCTAGTACTGATATCTAGTCACACAGGTAATTTTGGTTTTATTCTCCTAGGTTTTGAGATATTCATTTATGATATTTTTGCTGCTGTCTCGATAAAATGATCTTTTTGATGCTCACAGAATCAAACAAGACTAACAAAGTGCTTTCACACCAACCTCATTTGGTTTGGACTTTTGGACTTTTCAGTTTGATCTGAACCAAAATAACAGGTGTAAATCCTCCCCCCCCAACCAAGGTCTGAGCCAAACAGTAGAACTTTGGTCCAACCAAAAGAGGTGGCCTCTGTCCGGATCAAAGTGAACAATAGTTTGGTTTGTTTCTAGTGTGAGAACACTTTTTGCGATGGTTCAGATTTTTGGGGCAATTACAGGAAGTTCTAACCAGCTATCATAAGAATGAGAAGAAAGAAAAACAACACAACAAAACAAAATGGGCCACGGCCACATCTGTGGAGAGAAGAAGACCAAATGTTGAACTGACATTTGGTCCAATTACTTTGTAAAGAGTCAGCTAGAAAATGAAAAACTGGAAATTCTGATATTTTTTAAATGATTTTTCAAGAGGATGAGAGAGGAACTGAACTGTAGTGTTAATTTCGTTAACGAAAACTAAACGAAAATATATTCGTCAACGCACATTTTTCACCGGACGAAAACTAGACGAGACGAGACTAAAACCCCCGTTAATAAACAATAACTGGGACTAAATCAGTATGCATTTTCGTGGACTAATAAAGACGAGACGAAAATGTAGTTCACTAAATAAAGACTGGGCCAAAATCTATGGACATTTTAGTTCACGAACAAAGACGAGACGAAAATTATATTATTATATGATATGTCAAATCCTGTCTCCTCCGCCTCCTCGGCTCTTCAGCCACTCACACACAGTGTCACACGCCCTTTCAAATCTGCAGCGGGCACAGAGTGCACAAACACATGGGACCTACAGGCGGTGGATTCACGGTGTAAGGTTAAATGTAAAACACGAATGGCCATGCTTTGCACGGGGAGAAGACGTGATCAGTGATGGGAATAACGGCGTTAAAATAAACGGCGTTACTAACGGCGTTATTTTTTTTCAGTAACGGGTAATCTAACTAATTACTATTTCCATCGTTACAACGCCGTTACCTTTACCGACAATTAAATGTGGCGCGTTAGAAACTAAAGCTACTCATTGAAGCTCTTGTCATCCGACTTGTCTCTGATCCACAGAAACAGCTGTTTATGTATTTTCTTTAGTGAGGGACGAGGGAGGGACGGGACAACCTCATAAGCGATGATGATTGGCTAAGGTAGCGTAAGCTTTCACGGTAAGCCAATCAGAGGCAGTGTTCAGTTTACACACAAACCACACACACACACAGCAGCCCCACACACCCAAACTAGCAGAGTTAAACTGCCGCAATGGCTAGTCTGGAGGGAAAGTTGGCGTTTTCAAAGTGGAAGTAGTAACTCAATAGTTAATTTCCCTGGTAACTAGTTACTTTTATAGTGGAGTAATTCAGTTACTAACTCAAGTTACTTTTTGGGAGAAGTAACTAGTAATTATAACTAATTACTTTTTTAAAGTAACGTGTCCAACACTGGACGTGATATATGGACACATTTTCGCTACAATGAAGTGGAGAAAAAAATCTCAAAATTCATCCCTGTTCAGTTCATTTGCAAGTTAAAAAAAATACAGTTTTCTTAGTTCTAGCCAGCTCTGCCTTGTTTCACCTTAAATACTGTACCTGTATATACCATGTGAACTAGCTTGCTAGAAAGCACTTATGTGAAATAATTTTAGATCAGGTGGAAATGTTCAATATTATCTGCTGACAAAAATAGTAAAAGGGTAAAATGATTGTCCTGACTAAAACTAGACTAAAACGTTGAAAGTTTTTGTTGACTAAAACTTGGGGCAATTACAGGAAGTTCTAACCAGCTATCATAAGAATGAGAAGAAAGAAAAACAACACAACAAAACAAAATGGGCCACGGCCACATCTGTGGAGAGAAGAAGACCAAATGTTGAACTGACATTTGGTCCAGTTACTTTGTAAAGAGTCAGCTAGAAAATGAAAAACTGGAAATTCTGATATTTTTTAAATGATTTTTCAAGAGGATGAGAGAGGAACTGAACTGAATACACCAACGTACAGCGGTGCTTTGAGCTAAATGATCATTCCAGCACGCCGATGTGGTCTCAATAACAATGCTAACCGCAGGATGTTTAGCAGCTACAATGTTTTTTGTCGTTAACCACCATGTACAGCTGAGGTTTATGAAAACACTGATATTTTGCAAAATACTGGGAAAATTGCATTTTGACCTGATCATGGAGATTGGTGATATCCTGCCTCTTTACAGTATCTTATTAAATATTACAAATCTTCTGCAGAAAACATGAATGTCTGTGCCAAAATTCATAACAATCCATTTCAACCTCATGGTGGCAGTAAACAAAAATTAGTCAGTGATTCATCCATTTAGGATGATTAATGTTTCTACAAAACTTTATGGCAATCCATCAAATAGCTGTTGAGATATTTCACTCTGGACCAAAGTGGTGAAACAACCAATTAAACAACCAATAAATCAACAATTACAATAAAGAAACAAAACAGCAACAGCATCCTAATTACTCATGTAACAAAAACTTATTGGTAATAGTTTTTTCATTTTCAGTGCTGTGAGCACCTGAAATAAATTTTAAACTAAAACCTTCCGCAAAGACAGATGGCACTACAAGTGAGAGTAACGCTAACTGATGAATCATATTTTCAGCGTCATTGCGACATAAATATATTCACAGTGAACAGACTGCAAAAGCCTGCCTTAAACACAATGAAAAAGAAAAATGCACAGTCAGCATGCGAACATTTGACCAATCAGATGGAGCCCACGTTCACACCAGACGGCCAATCAGATGAAGCCCCACCTGGCCATCAGGTACTCTGAGATTAACTGGTGTTAATTTGGTGGCGACTGCAAAGTTTAGCAAGCATGATGGATGAGGACGGAGGGAAGAGTGAGGAAAATGTGGTTTACAAAACCTTGTGGTGTAAAAGGAAAACACTTCTGTAATTTGGAATTCGTTTGGATTCAGGAGAAATGATTTATTGTCAGTCATATCGTCACTGCAATATTGAATAATGTTATTGCATATTGCAGATTTTCCTCATATTGAGAAGGCCTAAGCAACAGTTTACGTACTTTAGGTCAAACGACCCTTAAAAATGAGCTTTTTTCCCTCTTTCTTCTCAATAATTTCTCTATCACACACCCTAAACTCTGATATTCTTTCCCTCTTGTCAGATTTGTCCATCGTTTGTCATTTACTTTGAGGTAATAAATACACAAAATTTTGAAAGTATAGGCATTACACACATACTTGCACACACAAACACTTGCATCAACCAATACTGTTGCAAGGTGAAATCTTTTCATTAAAGCAAACAAACAAGCGGAGAACACATGCACACTTAGAGAGCGCCATAAACAGCAATTCTAAGTCTTTCATTAATATGCACAAGAATTTAATTAGCGGCTATTGATAAGCTTCGTCTGTCTTAAGGACATGTTTGTTTGTGAATATGTATAAGTGTGTGTGGGGTGCGTGTGTGTGTATCTTAAGGACGCGCTCGTTATGCAGTCATTATACGGTGATCTTCTTGATTTGTCAAGCGTGAAGAGGAGATGCACACGTACACACTCATGCAGTGTAAGATATGAGCGCGGTGTGTTGACGGATTAGATGGGAGTTTTTAATCATCTTAATTAAGCCTAATTGTTATTTGTTGAATATGTGACATTTGCGAAGTTCACAGGAACACAAAAGCATATTGAGTGCTAATTAAAACTCAAGAACTGCGTTTTATTACAAGAATCTGTTAAGAAGCGAGAGATGTTCAGGGGTGGTTTATTGCTCTCATTCGAAACGAATGCGTGCAGTATAATGACTAAAGTGACTATAAAACTTTTGAATTTGAGACATGTTTTCTATCATCAAAACCGTGAATTTTTAATGTTTTACCACCGATTCTTGAACTATTAGGGTTATCTTCAACTTTCACTGACTTTAGTACTATGAAAGGTTACATGACTATGAACATGTTCATCGTGTTAATCAAAAAAGTCTTTGCAGTATTGTCAAGCTTTGCCAACACAACATTACAATTCCACAAACATCCCGATTCGTTTGCACTTTTTGGTTCAACGCTCTACTATAACAGCAAAAAATCTCCTGTCAGAGACCAAAGTGATCACTTGGATTTCAACTCTTTCAACTCTGCATTATCTAAAAGCATTTAAGGACAGTAAAATGAGCACACGCTCTGTGTTACTGTATGAATACTAAGCAGCTGGTGCAATAACCATGTCAACTGTATATTCACAGGAAGTCAGGGCAAGCTAGCTGAGCTAGCCAGTTAGCTTAACATTTGGCAAAGTGAATTTCCACAGGCTCATTACTAAAACAAGTGTTTACAGCGGCCACATAAACTCACTGAACATCACGCCTGTGACCATTGCTCCACGATGAAGGCAGAAACATGACAGAAAGCAGAGCTACAGGAAGGAAGGAAACAATCAAAGTAAAATTTCAAAATAAAAGTTTCTGAATAAAAAAAAGCCTGAATGTGAAGAATTCACAACATGAAGTAAAATATTTTCTTCAAAAATAATGGTGGAGGAAACTAAATGGCTTTCTATGCTATTAGAGTGGTCAGTCGCCACAAGGCCACACCCCCTACAGTGGTTGTCATATCCATGTTCCTGCACTCTTTTTAGCATTTTTCAAGGTGTTGCAGTGGGCGAAGTTAAGCTCAGATTTGGTTGGGTTGAAGTTATATCTGTCCACTATTAAGTCACTTTGTTTTCTCTTCTTTACTAATTCAGCTAATGTCTTGGGACCCCCTCTGATGTATCTTGCAAATCCAGCTCCCAGGTTCAAAACCACGGGGTCAGTTTATGGACGACGAGGCACCTGAACATCACAAACTTGATGTATATGAGAGTAAATAAGTAAAGACACTGTGTTTGTTTACTGATGCTGCCTCGGGTACAGTAGGTTTTATTGTAGTTGTGTTTAATAGGCAGGGGAGAGTGTGTACTTGGGAAAAAAGTTTATACTTCACAGGTAGATAATTGTGTGTGTGTGTGTGTGTGTGTGTGTAAGAGAGCGTGTGTTATAAGATGAATGTCTGATTCTTCTGTGGCTGGCAAGAGTCTTCCTACAACAATAATTACAGACTCTCGCCTCTCTGGAAGACGATCCAGGAGCACAGACACACACACGCGCGCACACACACAAACAGCTCCTGCCAAAAGACAACACCCAGCACTCCCCTCCTAGATGCACCTGAGGAAAGAATAACTGTCACACACACACACACATCCTTGCACCTGAGTACACTCACGTGCCAGCAAAAGGCCACAGCACCGTCTGTTCCTGCCACAAACACACACACACACACACATCCTCTGTCTCTCTTCTTCACACTTCGTTTTCCTTTTAATTTGTTTCTCAGGTTTTGTACTGTACAGTGTATTTCTAGCAAACATGCATATATCTGTTACTGAATCTAACCAGCGGGTTAAGCATGACTTCTTTCACCCACCAGATTTTTTTTTGTTAAATATACAAGAAACTTCTGTGATGTACTTCACCAAGCTTGAACAACTGAATATGCAGCGTTTCATTTGCATAGTAACTGACTGTGTTCTTCATTCACATTTTAAATAGATAATCACGCCACAGCTGTAGCAAGCTGATGAGTTTGACATAAAGGTGTATTTTACCATGTTGAATGTTATATTAATGCATAACAGACCGTGGTTGGGATATCTTCATCTTAAACCGCCATTACTGGTATTTTTCAAAGGATGACAGGACATTTTTCACAACTTCTACAGCTTTCTGTACAAAGTAGATCTCTGACTCTCCTGTCTTGGGTTTCACCAGAGGATAAAGATGTTTGTTGTATTGTCTGCCACAGTGAGACAGTCATCAATTTAAGCTCAGCTTGTGCTGACAAATCAAGCAGATTTTAACGCAAAATCCGACTTATTGTAGACAGATTCAAATCAGGGTTTCTGGAGGTTTCAACATATTAAATGTAAGACTTTTAAGACATTTTTAAGACCATTATGAATGCAATTTAAGGCTATTTCACATCCGTACAAGCACAAAAGTTCGAAGGATGTGAAGAAAAATCTATGTCCACTTTGGTTTAATGTTAACTTTATGATCCAATCAATTTTTAAGACCTGTCAAAACCATATTTAAAAGATCTTAAGACACATTTTAAGACCTTACTGGGATGCAACTCAGGCTGATTCTTAATTTACAGAAATATATAATTATGGAAATGATGTATTTATGTTAAAATGACACACTGCCTCTTCTGAATCATTAATCACAAGGACAAATAAT
>JAJHUR010111175.1:0-10970 GCA_027495735.1 Lutjanus campechanus | reverse complement strand
TAACCGTAGAAAGAGTTGAGAATACACTTGTGAGCCAGCTGAAGAGACTCGTACAAGATCTCCATGTTTTTGCAGCGCTTCGCCTCGGCGGCGTCTCCGCTGTCCTGAGCTGCCGACAGTTTCTTCTTCCACACCTTAAAGCAAAAGTTGCAGGAAAAGCAGGAACTTTACAGCAGATAGTTTTGATGGGAAAGAAGAATTTTAAGTACAGAACATAGAAAAAATATGTAAATAGTATAGAAAGTAAGGATGACTCTTAAAGTTTTGCAGGTTACAACAAGTTTTTAAAGACTTTTAAGACTTATTAAGACCAGTATAAATACAACTTAAAACCTATTTCAGGTCCATAATAGCAAAGAAAAAAGTACTGAAGATAAAAATGACTTCCTTTCCTACAGAACTAACTTTAGCTTAGCACATTAGGCTAACACAACAAAGACAGAAAAGGTGATTTAGCTAAAAGCACAACACAGAGCCAATCTATCTCACATCTGAGTGGCAAACTTTGGTTGGAACTGAGGGATCCTTAGATATTTATTGATGATTTTTACTTTAATTTCTCATGTCGTGTGCTCTGACATGTTATGACCAGGCTGCACAGCTTACGTTGGTTTCACTCTGTAGTTTTGTCACATTGTGATCAATATTGAGGCTGAAGTTTCTAAACTTTATAAAGTAACACTAACTTCATAATCGAATCAATTTTTAAGATCTGTCAAAACCGTATTTAAAAAATGTTAATGCCTAAAACTCAGATTACTGGATTTTAGACTTCAAGCCCAAAACAAACCTTGTGGAGTCCTTTGAATTCGTAACGCCGATCTCTGAAAGCTCTCACGGTGTCGACGTAGAAGGAGTTTTCCCTCTGACAGATGGTGGTGACTCGCTCCTCCAGTCTGGTGACGTGAGTCTTCTTGTAGGCCTTCTTACAGTAGTCTGAGACAAAGTGAAGACCGGTCAAACGAAGCTCTGGCAACCAGTCATTTTACAACCCTTCAAACAAAATCCAAGGAGCCACATAGCGAGTAACTACCTGCCAGACGTTTCTTCTCATGTTTGGCCTGCTCCTCCCTGTTGAGAGTGTGGAAGGCCCGCGGTGGACCGTTGGGGAATAATGGGGGGAACTTCTCAGACTCGAGCTGCTGCTGGATGCGGTGGAACTCACTGCGGCTGGCAGGCACTGCAGACACGGGGAAAGGTGTGAAAGAAAATTAAACGTAGAAGCGACGTTGGCGAGAACACGGTTAATGAAACATCAACTCACTGATCTCTCCTCTCCACTGCCAGGTCATCCTCCTCTGACACAGGGCACCAGGCTTGTTAAAGTCACAGGCAGCACAAGTGGCTTCATCAACCATAGCGGACGGCTGTAAACACAGAAAATAAAAGTACTGAAATCTACGCCATTCTACGTTTTATACCATAACTTTTTTCTTGTGATTTCTCTTTCACCTGCAGGCGGTTAGTGAGGATGATATTGGGGTACATCGCCCCAACATCCAGATGGTAGATGAGGGGGCATTCGATCCTGTTTGGAACCTCCTTCAGAGAGGTGAGCTTGTTTTTGATCTCATCGCAAACCTAAAATGACGATGAGAGGATTTATGAGTTGAGGACAGAGCTGCAAGAATTAATCCATCAAAAGAAAGAGAAAACTGCCAACTATTTCAATAAATCAGTTAATCATTTCAGTCAATTTTCAAGCAAAAAAGTCAAACATTTGCTTCCTATATGTGAGGACAATCGGTAGTTGTGATGACCTTTCAAAATAAAGCAAATTGCAGACAACAAAAAAGAAACACTTAAGAGGTAAAAATGAGAACTCAGCACACCTCATTAAAGTTGGTAACTTGCTCCAAAGGGATTTTCTCCTCCTCCTCGATGGCGTGACGCATCGTTCTCTCAACTCTTTGCAGCAGGAAGTCAAACGCAGCTGGATTCTGTCAACACGCAACGCCAAACCATCACATTAAAAACACACAAAAACCTGCAAAAACCGCCCCCAAAAAGCTGCTGTGAGTTGAGCTGAGCTGAGATGTACCATTTTGAAGCGGCAGGGGATGTCACTGCGGAACACTCCCGACTCCAGCGCCTCCACGTGGCCGCCCACGTAGGTCTCCGAGTCCATGACGTGGCCGTCGTCTGTCAGTTTGTTGAAGACCTGCTCCTGCTTGTTGGGGAAGATGATGTTTGCGTGGAAGGCCTGAACCATGAGCAGAGCTTCACACAGAGTTCCCGAACCTTTACGCAGCACCTGGTAACAGACGAACAAGGCAAGAAAAAATAATTATCAAAATGCTCTGTTCTGTTTTTTGAGACCCTACATGTGAAAGATGTCAGCAGGCACCAGCCTCACTCCTACAAATATTCTGCTGCTGTCCAACACTACATGCTTTCTGGAAATCTATCTTTAACTCACTGTCAATCAGAGCTTCAATGATTAGTTGATTAATTGATTAGTCGAGATAAGAGATTGCAAGCAAGAAAAATTTCAGCTGTTTTGGAAATCATTTGTTTCCCACGTCTCCTGTCTCAGTGCTGCAGGTACGGGTGCCACGTTTTTGATACCAACTTGAAAATGGATTGAAATGATTTCAGTAATCAAATCGAAAAGGCACAATCTGATATTTTACCACTATTTGGTTTTTTTCTCCACCATCGTCTACTTGCAGAAGGAAAGAAAACGGCACCTCAAAGACAATGAATGTAGCTAATCAGCTGTTATATCACACTTTTTAAAGAAGAATCTGAAAATGAAAATGACGTGAAACCAATGAACTGTTGATCTTCATAAATCTGAACTCAACAGTCTACGAATCTGATCAGTGCAAAAAAAAAAACTCCTCCCTCTCTTACTTTACCTACTTTAATTTTGTATTGTTATTATGCTACATTATCTTGTTATTGTTGTTGCTGTTATAATTAATTACTCCGAGCAACAATTATTTCAACAATGATGATACTGTTGTTGTTTGTTTGACTGTTGCAGATTTGTGTCATGTGTGATCGTCACGTCTCTTGCACATGCCGTTCATTCAACAAGCAAAAAAGAAGCAAAGTTTAATGGACAATAGACAAACCTCATCGGGCTCCATGGGGATGATGGTACACAGGGCGAAGATGAAGGGGTGGACATATTTCATGTACAGGTAATACGTGGCGACAGCATCGGACACAGAGTAGGTGGCTAACGTCTAGCAGAAAAGCAGAGAAAAGACAAAGTCAACTAAATTAAGAGGAAGTCTTTATTTTCTGAGATGTAAAAACTGAAGATGTCCATTTCTGTACCTGTGGCTCCTCAGTTGCCATGCGGCACATCTCCTCTGGGTCCAGCTCCACTGGGTCGTAGCCCAATTTAGCCTTTGCTGCTGCCTTCAGATTATGACTTCCCACCGGCAGGTAGCTGTCTCTCTTTACCCACCTGACACAGGTTGGAAGCACGTCAGAAATTAATTAATCTAAAATGAACCATCAACCCTCAAGTGTATGTTTACACAAACCACACTGGACTCATTTTAACAGTGTCGTCAGGGGTGTGCTCACCTTAAACAGTCCATGTGGATGGCTTGACTGGACTTGTACTCTCCCTGGCTGTCCTTCTGGAAACCAATCTCTCTGTGCATGCTCAGTCCATGGAGAGCAGCTCGAGTCTCAACGAAGGGCCTGGAGAGAGTGGAAACAAAGACAGAGGTGAAAGGTCAACGTTAGGGGTGTGAATCACAAGTTTCATCACGATCTCTGGACACAAATAAGATATTTCCTGATATCACAAGGACACAATCAGTTACAAACTGCCACCTCTTTCTGTTTTGCTCTTGGCCATAAGAGGAAAAACACAATGCATAAATAATTGCAAATAACATTTAACAAAAGTAGAAACTTCGGCTCAATAATAACATTCACAGACGTAGGCGAGGGATTTCAAAATAAATGCGCATCTTAAAGATGACGTGGATCAATGTTTTCACTTTTAATTGATGATATTGGCTTGTGGAATCGATATATCATTCCAGATGGACTGATCGTTACAACCCGAGTACACAGCGTCATAGTATGTGAGAAACATAAAAAGTAACAGCAACAGCTCACCAATCAAAGAAATCTCCGTTGTAGGTCACAAAGATGTTCGGTTTGGTTTCTTGGACGTGATCGAACCACCTCTGAATGAGCGCCGCCTGCAGCAAAGTCAAGTCACCACATGTTATTACACTGATGCAACCACAGAGCATTACACCAAGGGACGGGAATCAATAAGATTTTGTTGATACCAGCGCCATTACTCATTCTGCTTATGGGTCAAATTCCTTATTGATTCCTGATTAATTTTCAGTGTGGAAAAAAAAAATAGCCTCCACAGTTTTTCAGCATCAGTGCAACTGTTTCATTGCCTCCAGTAGGCGATTTGTTAATGTTTTTTTAAACAAGGTCCTGGTTCTTTTTGTTCTCCCGCAGCGAGTGAACAGACTCATGAATGACTGTTCTGTATTTTTAAAAGAAAAAATCCTATATATCTTAGAGCAGTTGTTCCCAAATGTAAGAATGCTACAGCCTGATCGTACCAATGACAAGACATAAGATTTGGCCGGGATTGAAGTGACAGGTCACCAAATACTGTGCGATACCTGTTAAACTACATCAGATCAATGAAGAAAAACACATAATTTCAATCCCAGGCTTTTGCTTTATTAATTCTGATTACTTTTAAAAGAAATTTATAATTCTATGATCATTTCAAACTTATGAAATTGAGAGGCTCACAGGGCCTTAATGGCCAACACTGGTTTAGAGAAATATTAAGACCCAAGATAAAGCTGACAGGACGGTGGGCTTGCAATTTCAAATCCATCTGCAGCACAGAACTTCAATGAGTCATGCAAACTAGACAAACATATTCAACTAAACAAACAATCTATTCCTGCACTCTCTCCGCTACTAGAGGACGGAGAGCATCCTCCTTCAAATCGCCTACTGATTATCTCCAAGTGGAAAAAAAGGCATAAATGTGAGTCAGATGTACACAAGCTTTGTTTAGCAGCAACAGTTTGTCATCTACAATGGAAGAAATGAGAGAATATTTGTACAGCATTCGTTTTCATCTAAGTTTTCTTAGCCAAATTAGGTTTTTCTTGGTCAAAATATTAAAAAAAAGCCCTGCCTTCATGGTGCTAATGTTATTATAACAAGATATTTACCCTTCGTAACAGATGTGCTGCTTGGTTGGGAAGCAGTGGCACTCATGTGTCAAATACATGTCATTCCTGGAATTTAAGCTCATGTTGAGCAAAAAGATCGTCCAGCACACTTCTGGGGTTTCCAGTCTTACTTGACATGATCATTTTACAGACATTACAACAAGCACTGCTGTTCACTTTTTCTGTGAAATGAAGCGAAGGCTTGGGCCTTTTCTTCCTCTCTGCAATGACTCCTTCTTGTTGCAGGCTTCCAGCAGCGTAGACGCCTGAGTTTGAAGTCATCATTTTACAACGTGCAACTGACATGACAAGCATGACGGTCAATAAGAGGAATCGATAAGGCTGCAGGCATTCCGATGGATCGACAATTTGAAAGCAGCTCTCGATTCCCATCCCTAAATGCATGTTAAGCGCACACAATTTTCATTCACACTGTAGTGTATCGACAGTTATGCAGCCACGTACCTCATCATCCTCGTTAAAAACCGTGAAAGGGCCTTCGTATTCTGGTTTGGGAGTGAACTCAAAGTCCTCAATGTTCTCTGAGACGATCTCTCTGTTTGTGATTAGAAACCCCTTTAAAGGAAAGAGAAAAGTTCAGAAACAGACATGTATTATTAACAGAATAACACTTTATAAATGTGAGAATTAAATAAAACTCACCTGTCCATCGATCATGTAGGAGATCATCATAATCTGGTCGGTCTCTGCGTCTGGGAACTTCAGCGGCAGTTTGGTGGTCTCTATGTCGAAAGCCAAAACAACAGGATCCTAAAAAGAGCGAAAGAAGAAACAATGAGTCACTGGCGTCACCAGCGAATAACAGATCTCATGTTGCAACATAATCAATAAAATCCTCATACCGGTCGCTCCACGAGATCATCTCTCCGTACAATCTCTGGGGGGAAAGCGCTGCCTCTGTATCGAACATTATACCAGTGAGCCTGAGGAGTAAAGACAGTAAATATTAGAAGAGCAAACACGTGTATGTTAGAGGATTTCTTAAATATCAAGATGACATAAATCAATCTTTACCACGTGGATCTTGAGGTCAATGGACAATCGCACATGATAGGGCACATCATACTCTCTCATGTCCACTATGTTGTCTAACTGGTCTGAAATACTCTTTAACATCCCATCTTCATCTGCTGAGGTCACATTTCCACCTGATAAGGCGCTGCAAGAACCAACACAGGTGTCAACAGATCAATATTAAACCGGAAATAACTGGATAAACTTTTCAGAAATTAATGATTGGTGGTTTGGAGGTACCTCGATAACATGGAGGTGTAGGCGTCATTGGACTGCTCCCTCTCTCTGTTCTTGCGTACCGCCGGAGAGATCTCACGCTTGACCTTGACGAGGTCGTCCACGGTGTTGAATGACAGCTTGATGTAGTTTCTCTTCAGTCCAACCAGATGGTTCGGCTGGAGAAAACAAGCAAGCGAAGATTAACATTCCTACTTTATTAAAAAGATAAACCATCTCGTTTTCAAGGGTTTTCAGAGATACATTCACACATACACACTCTCCCACTCAGAGATCTCCCCCTTATTAGTGTTGTCGTAGAACAAACAGAACAATAATGTGTTTGTTTAATGTTTTTTTTTAATGTAGCTTTTGTGGTAAATTCCTCTAACTTCAGTTTGGTTTCTTTTTGTTGTACAATATGAAACACTTTAATGGTGTAAAAGGACACTAAAAATAAATTGCTCACCAGGTCTAGGTCCTCTTTTGGCACAATTTCCAGCTTTGCCACCTTTCCTTGGAACTTCTTTGACAAGTATGAGATGACTTCTCTCTCGCAGTTCTAGAAATAAACATGTATTTAAGCAAATGTTCTTGAACATGTTTACATGACATATGAACTAGTGATTAATCAGTCTGATTATCTTGCATTCTAGGATAATCGGCATCAGCCGATGCCTGCGCTCACAAGGTCAATAAACTAAATGTCTGCAGACACATCTGCGTAGCTGCTGTGGAACGATGTCACTGCTGCTTCGTTTGGCAGTATATCAAGGCCTTAACTCTCATGCATCCTGCTGTAAATACTTGCCTAAGTTTTCTTAGTCACCATGGTCTCTTCTACATGTTAACATGTTTCTCCCATCCTCAATTTAATCTTAAAGTGTTACTGGCTGGAGTTAAATATATACATAGCAGCCATTGTTCTGAAATCTGCAGCATAACCCAATGTATGTTTCATGAATTAATCATAATGTAATGTGCACTGAATATTAATTATACATGACATTTCTTTGTTTTGATATTCACATTATATATCAGCCATGGGTCGCCCTGCTCCCTAAATATCGGCATCAGCCATTGAAAAACCCACAGTGGTCGATCGCTAACATGAACCAAATGGCAGACTTACCTTTTTAGTGGCGATGTAAAAATATGGCTTAAAGGGCAGGGCCACCTACAGACAGAAGAAACACCAGGAGGGATACGGTAAAGCAATGGAAATACATTTTATAGTGTGTTATTACATAAAAGTTGCTGTTACATCAGTTGTCCTCTCCACTTTAAACACACCTTAAACCTGTTTCCATCCTCCTGTATGAAATAATAGTCCACAGCACTGATCATCCTCTTGTCTTCATCCAGGATCTCGGTCTACAAGAAGAAAAGGAGCATACAAGTCATTACCATTGGCCGAGACACTACACATAATCAAATCTCACAACAGCTTGGTTCATTCTCCACCAGTGTCCTTGCGGTGTATGTCTATTAATATAGTCTATTGTTATATTATATTGTATACCTTATTTTAGTCTATTTGTACTTGTACTGTATGTAGTGATAGGTGATATGGATAAAATCAAACATCACAATATTTTTGACCAAATACTTCCATATATAGATACTTATTAATATAGTAAATAATGTTGCAGGCATGGCAGTGGGTGCTTTCACATAATATGGACATATCCTCTCCTGCAGACATCTAAAAAGCTCTAACATGACACTGTGTTACATACAGGATGCATGTTGATGAGCCAGCCGGTCTTCTCCCCCGGTTCCTTCATCCTCTCGAAGCCGAAGCGAGCGTCCATCTCGTCGGTGAACTGGCTGCGCTCCAGCCGCTTGAGAGCGGACATCGAGGATCCATCGTCCCTGGTTCAAGCAAACACAACAGTTAGATTAGACCACATTAAGAAGCGTTATTAACAGTATATTAGCTGTCTGGGGTGAAGAGAAACTCACTGGTTGTCCTGGTCTCCTCCGCCTCTGTCCGCTCTGTATCTTCCACTGTTTTGCAGAACCATTTTCTATCGTGGTCTGCCACCTACAACACGGACAAATAAATTAAATTCCCGCTTAGTTTTATCGAGTCTATCGGTGAAGCGGCATTTGAGAATGATTTTAAAGTTATTTCAAAGGTTTATCCTCTGGTTTTCTCTGTCACTGTCACTGACACGGCGGCTGGTGTTTTCTTATTTTGGCGCCTTCCTGCAGTTCCCGCGAGGGCAGCGGAAGGACAAAGATCGTTTATTGAAAAAGATGAATCACTCAAGCGGAAACTTCTGAGTCCGTGAGGGCGTTAACAACCAGGGCACAGCCAATCATGTCAATGCTGGGTTCACTCTATATGGGCATCGATGAATGAACTGAGTATTTACTTGAGTAAAATTATTAATACCACTCAGTACAAATATTCCTATACAAGGATATAAGTAAATGCAAGTGTGTATATAAATGTAAATAAAGTATGGTAAAGTGTAATCACGAAAAATATTATTATTATTATTATTAATAATAATAATAATAATAATAATAATAATAATAATAATAATAATAATAATATACTGGCTTGAGCACAGCACAGGTCTCAACGAGCGCCGACTGTTGCAGACCTCTAAATTGCTTTTTAACCGTGTTTTTAAACAACAGACCGAAACATCTTCTTTATAGACGATCTTCGTGTCCTTTCCTCCTTGGGAGGGGCTTGAACGCCTCCTCCCCTTCACATGTTTACTATCGGAACGAGGAGGAGGTGTTGGACAGCCGCTGGGGGTTTGAGAGAGGCTGGTGTGGTGGTAGGTGGCTTTGACATTTGCTGCTGCTGTCATGAAAATGATTAAAATAAAACCTTTAACAGCGGTACAGTTCACTTTGGACGGAGTTTGAGGTGTCGGTGGAGGTAAAGAGACAGTGAAGAAAGTTTACTCTGAGTTGTATTTAAAGTTATGAAAAATAAACTGGGGTTTGGTTGTCAGCTAGCTCGTTAGCTTGCCTGGCAAGAACAACGACTGAGCAGTGATGTCCGTTATCTGTAGTGGTAAGTACGCACGATTTTGATATTTAAAACCAAACAATTTCACGGTAACCATTTAAACATTATTTATCTTGCTGACACAAAAAGACTTAATGTCTGATCTTAAAAGTAAGTTAATTTTCCTGTTTGGTTGCCAAGTAGAACATGGTGCCAAATTTCAATCAAATTTGACTTAATTTTAGACATCCTGCTTTGCTTTAACTTCTTTTAGTCTTTTTGTTGTCACATAAGTTGATATATTTTTGTGTGAGAAAGGAACAATACATCGGCATGTGTTTAGTTCTGTTTGCAATTGATAAGCCGCGTTTATCTGTAATGTTTTGTGTACATTTGACAGTCTGTTGAGGTCAACATGGAGCTTGAGTCAACACTTTATCACACTTTAATTTTATAGTGGAATAACTAACTTTTAATTTAAATTAGCAGCACTGGAACTGCCAGTGGCATCTATAATAAACTTTTAAAGAGATTTAAAAACAGGCTATGACACATGAAATGGAATAAATAGAGAGCTTTTTTCAATTAAGAAATTCCTTAAATATCTTAATTTAATCTGAGGAGTGATGTCTGAACCTCTTCTTTGTTTCTGTCAAATTCAAAGTGGCTTCAGAGGACAAATGCCCCCTTGTCTCTGCATCGAATGCCTCTTTCACGTGGACTGAATATTGAAATATTCATTTTTATCAGGAATACAGACTCCATTGATGAAAAGTCCCTATTTGTTTTACATGGATTACATGTATATCCTTTATATTTTGATCTTAATTTAGGTGCCTTTGGATGGTCATGAGTGCTGTTTGCGAGGATGTTTGTGCCTCCTCCTCTTCCTCACCCTTCATTCCCTCAGTGTTGATGACCTTTAGCCCAAATGAAGCAGCTACACTCAGCTCTCATGCCAGCTGTCACAGACAGTATGTTCACTGGACACTGGCTGGGAAATGTAGCCTGTCAGACTCTACTGGCATAGTGAACTGCATTTAAATATATATGAATTTATTGATTTATAGGGCAGAAAGTCAATGAGTGTATGGCTGTGTAAATTTTAATGATTGCTCATGAAGTGATTTTAATTGATTTACTTAATAGAAAAGACACTCGTCCGTATAGCTTTATTCTGTTAGGGTTGAGCTGGTATGAAAATAAAATGTTTTCCTCTCCTGTCTTTTGAAGTTGAGCCTAACCCACAGGTCTTATCTCAAATTACCCAGCATGCCCCTGTCCTGAAAGTGCTTTTGACCTCTGATCACCTCAAGAGAAATGTCTTCAGACTAGAATAGTTCACAGACAGCAATGCTACATAGCATTACAGGACCAGTGTGTGGGATTTAGTGCCATCTAGCGGTGAGGTTGTAGATTGCATCCAAATGTATACCCCTCACCTCACCCTCCCTTCGCAATAAACATGACAGGCCGTATCTAGAGCCGTTGTTTAGTTTGTCTGTTCTGGGCTGCTGTAGAAACATGGCGGTGCAAGAAGGCAGCCTTTGTGG
>JAJHUR010111173.1:0-19531 GCA_027495735.1 Lutjanus campechanus | reverse complement strand
ACAACACACACACACACACACACACACACACACACACACACACACACACACACACACACACACACACAGAATGAGAATGCACAGTCATTTCACAGTGAAACACTCTTACTGTTGACTTGTGATATGCAAGCTTTACCTTTATTACTGTAGTTGGGAGCGAGCTGGTTTCTTGAGTCTAATTTAGCCTAGCTTGTAGCTGGTAACGAGCCTTTGCAGTACGGTAGCAGTGGTTGGCTGGTGGGTAGGTAGTTCTTCCAGTACAGCCTAAAATGCTGGAATCTGTATTGGCAAGTATGCCAGTCTATGCACCGATGAGATACTGTGTAGTTTATTAACCCCAAAATCGGACCCTGCTGCTTCCTGTACGACTTTTCTGGATAAAAAGACCTGAAACCTTTATTTTTCACCCGATCTCACTGAGTGGTGTTACATTCAGGGGGTCATGATCCACATGAGGTAGGTAACCCTTGAGTAAAATACCACTTGTTGAGATAGGTTGAGGGAAAAAAAGGTTATAGTGCTTTTTATCCAGAAAAAAATGGTGGTGATGCAGACAATGTAAGATTCAAGGGCTGATGCGGCGTCTTTGTATATATGTATACGTTCTCCTCCTATTTCAGAATGGTAATGTATGCAGCCCGACCTTTTTCCAGCGCTGACACAGAGCCATGCAGATAGATCTGGCTGAATATGCAAGACCAGTATTTAATTGAACACAAACCAACTTCAGTATTCCCTTTGTAAGAATATAATGCCATAACAAGAGCAACCTCAAATTGCACTGTATCATAAATAACATTCTTCTTTGCTTCCATGCATGTGTTGGTCCCTGTAATCATCATGG
This sequence comes from Lutjanus campechanus, assembly GCA_027495735.1. Taxonomy (NCBI): domain Eukaryota; kingdom Metazoa; phylum Chordata; class Actinopteri; order Lutjaniformes; family Lutjanidae; genus Lutjanus; species Lutjanus campechanus. The sequence goes on along the minus strand of JAJHUR010111173.1, from coordinate 18,687 downwards.
TGTGTGTTCTCCACAGGCAGACTTTCAGGTGGAAACCATGAGGCAGCATTTTCAGGAGGAGTCGCTGGACTATGTGTGCAAACTGCAGGAGATCCAAGAGAGAAAGAAGTTTGAGTGCGTGGAGCCGGTGAGTGACTGGCCTCAGTGGTATGTCAGCACTGACGTGGCCTTTCTGTGTCTTTCACATTAATGAAAGCAAAGGCAATATATGATGTGTCATATGGGGTTAAGTTTCTGTGTTACTTAAAAAAAATGACTGAACAATCCCATCATATTCTGACATAATGTGATAATATTTTCGGCCATAATGTTTTGTCATCAGTTTCTCTTTCACTTCCTGGTTCTTAATAGATTAACATGTCTTATCTGTGTTGTGATCCTTTTTAGATGCTGGCCTTCTTTCAGACAGTCTTCACCTTTTATCACCAGGGCTTCGAGCTCGCCAAGGACTTTGACCATTATAAAAGAGCACTGCAGATCAATATTCAGAATGTAAGACATATTTATGTTTTATTACTAGTATATTCATAAATTAGATAAGAACGATTCTAATCATGATCAGTTGCTTTTATACTATTTGAGTGTTCTTGTTCTACCCAAAGAATAGAAAACGTCTCGAGTGTGGTCCTGAGTAGGGTTATTATACTTGAAGCTGCTACAAATAGTTATCAAACAGTCTCAATTGATTAAATGACCCACATAAGTTAACAAGACCATCTGCTAGAGGCTCTGCTTTTTCTTTATAGTAGTTCTCAATGCCTGCCCCTGGTTCGGATTCTCTGTGAAATCGGATGAAACGAGCCTGTGTTTAAATTTTCCCAGCCAAAGTTACAGTGAGTAAAAGGAGGAGATTTTTATTTAGATAATTTCCTTTTTGACCTTATTATTTTGGCAGTACTGCTGCTTTTGTCCACAGGGTCCTCCAATCGTTTCCTTTATAATCCTCGACCCACCCTTCCTTGCGTGACAGCACATAGTTTTCACAAAGGAGTACCAATAATAAATAAATAACACTGTAGGTGTGCAATGGAGGAACAATTGAAAAAATAAATAAATAAAACAACATGAAATCAGTAAATAAATACTTGTATAGAGTTGCCAAGTTGGTATTAAATTCCCATGAAACAAAAACTAAAACTGTTACAGAAAGTAATAAAAACATTTTTAAACAATATAAACTAAACTGCAACAAACAAACCCAGTCTGGAAACTAACTTTATTTTTAAAGAAAAAATAAAAATAAAATATAAATAAAACGCTAATGAAAAATCCAAAACTACCATAACTTTCTCTGAGTGAAATGAAAGAAGGTTTGACCACTAACGGGCAGAAACACTGGAACCAAACCTTCATATACTATCGGCTTCTCAGGTTTCTATGGATTACCTTTAGCAAATCATTTCTTACTTAACATAGGCACTAAAACTAAAAGCAAAACGCCATACACCATTTGAGTCTCCCTCTGTGTCTACCTGTCTATCAGAAGCAAAACCAATATTGATTTGACCTGTGACTCAGAAGAAAAATTTCTAACTTTGCTTCATTTTCCTGTTCTGCAGTGCCAGTCTTGCCTGTTTCATTCGTTTTAGCTTACTACATCACCGTTCAAGTATTTTCATGGAGATAAGAGGGATTTCCAGGGGAAGCTCATAAGTTTTGATTTGCAGCGACCTCTCATTAGGAGAGTCTTCCTACCTAACCTCAGAGTGTCAGGAAGTGACTTCCTGGAGTGTGTGTTTGCTCCCCCCCCCCTCAGACAAGGAGTCGATTTGAGGGTACACGTTCAGAGGTGCACGAGCTGATGAAGAGGATCAGGGAGGCACCTCAAGAATACAGACAGACCAGCGCCATCAGCTGTGAAGGCTACCTCTATGTACAAGAAAAACGTAAGATCTTTATTTAGTTCAAATGTGATTTTAATATGCGGAGTCATATTACACTCATTCACGACACACACTGAAGCGAGTAAACAGAGTCAAGGCGAGAACGCATGACAAAGTCTCCAAATATACACTGTCAGTGTCATGGTCAGACAGGGGGTTTTATAGCTTTCCTGCAACTCCTGTGAAAGTGTAACAAGTGGAGTAGTTTTGTATCATATTGAAGCATAACTTGATGTTTTCTGCACCTACTGTAGATTTCCTGAGACATTATCTACAAACAGCCATTCCCAAATTTAAGAATGCCACGACTCAGTTTGAAATCTGAAAATCTTCTGCCATCCACAAAAAACTTTCGTAACAACTCTGATCAACACACACGAGTGGGTGCACCAGTGACGAGATATAAGCTATCTTTAAGTGTTAACTGGTCAGATAAATGAAGAATAATAGTGTAATTTAAATTTGATTAGTTCTGTTTACTTTTTTAAAATTAAATATAATTTAGTTTATTTCAAATTAATAATATTAAAACTTAAAAACTCTTTTTTTCTTTATATATATATATTTATTTTTCATGGCCTCTCAAGGCCAACCTGCAGGGCCTTTCCACACTTTGAGAATCACTGATCTAAAGTGTTGTTGTTTGGACATACTAGTAATTCTCTTTCATCTGTATTTTGAGCAAAACATGGAGGTTCAAATGTGTTTTAGAACCAGCAACATCAGTGATTCACCTGCAAAATGTTGCTGAAATACAAGCAAAGCGAGACTTCTAAAGAGTGATATAGGGTGCCTTAAGATATTTTCAGATGTGCCCATGGAGAGCCCTTACAAGGAAATGGCTGTGACAGCAGAGTCCGACTTTAAATGTGTGGCTGGACATTACAATGGACTCTTACAAAATGAATCACATGATTACCACAAATTGAAACTATTTTCACGCTGGGAAACCTGGTTTAAGTATATAACGCCCATAGCCCAAACTTGTTTGTACAAATTTCTGATTATAATGTATGATAAGTAAAAGGTCATTTCCTAACTGTACAGTTTCACTTTTTATTTTTACTTTCCCTTTTGCGTCTTGGAAATCCCAAACTAGGGCATTTCAGGTGAACATAAATGGATGGTATATGCATACAATATTTGAAACTCATGTTATGGAAAAGTGTTTGCTGAATTTTAATTAAAAAAAATATTAGAAATAAAGACAAAATGATTGTTTTGGTGGCTCCACTCGCTGACACAGACTGTTGCTCAGATGGCTTCCCTGATACCGCTGCAATGGGCAGCACTGACTGTTATAATCCAAGTAGTGTTGAATATTTGTGTCAAATTTGTGCCTTGTTTCTCCAGGGCCTCCTCCCTTTGGTTCAAGTTGGGTCAAACGCTACTGCACATTCGTCAAAGAGCAGAAGATCCTGCACATGGTGACCTTCGACCACAGATCTGGAGGGAAGATTGTGAGTAGTCACAGAACACATGGAGCAGTGGGTTATTAATGCCACTAAAGTTTTATGATATCTCAACCACGTTCATTATGCAATCGGTCACTTTCTCAGACTTAGATGCACTATTTGTGGTTTGTTTTTTGCCTCTAAAACATCCTGTACATTAAATTTTTGTTTTGTTTTGTTTTTCTTCAGGGTGAGACAGAGTCTGTCACGCTCAAATCCTGCGTCCGTAAAACAACAGACATGTTGGACAGGAGGTTCTGCTTAGAACTCGACATAACAGATCGGTACGTCATCATCTAACACTGTTTCTCACCTGTAAACATATTGTGCTTGTGGCTGCAGGTATCCTTTTATATCACGTCACAAGTGCAAGGTTATTATAGTGAACTGAAACTAAACAGAAAACTAAAACTAGATATGAAAAATCATTTTAGTTAACTGAAATAAAAATAAAGGCTAGACTTTTGAAAAAACTAAAACTAACTGAAACAATATTGAATGCTCACAAAACCAACTAAAATAAAAATATATATATATATACAGGGAAATGTACACAGGAAATGTGTTAAGTTTTACTCATGGTCATGTTTAGAATTAATAGAACAAAAGTGAACCCCCTCCAGACTAAATATTCAAATCTCCTCAGAATAATTTTCATTTTCACAGACTACAGTACATCATAGAAAGACGGCACCATCATGGCAATGTTTCTGCTTACTGATATGATTCTGATTAATAGGACTTTCAAAACATTACTTCTTTTTTTCAACTAAGCAACAGCCCCACTCAGGTACAGGTCATCGGCAGTACATACATCAAAGTCAGTGTTTGTAGAAACCACTATCGGCTCAGGATGGTGGGAATGATGGATATCAAGAAATTCAGAGGAGGAACGACAGTGTTCTCAGCCTGCAGTAAATGTTAATTTACAATTCAGATTGTGTATAATACAGTAATAAAACAGAATGAGGAAGCTCTGGCTTTGTTATTGTAGTGAAACTGAAGTTAAACTAGGTGTGAAAAAAGTTTAGTTAAGTAGACTTAACAAAAGAAAAAAGTAACAAACCATATTGTGTACTAACAAAACCAACTAAACAAAATAAAGTCTTTATCAGTTTGGTCAAATTTGTCAACAAGCATGAAGAGACATTACAGATGGTTTATTGAGACCGGGACGTCTACATGGCTGAGAGTCTGTTGCCTTCACAAAGGGGTTACGTCATTATACCTCTTCTTAACTTCTTAAATCTTTCCCCTGAGAAATCCCCCACATATAATAAAATGAAAAAATACTGAAAGTAATAAAAACCTAAACCTAAACAATCACACCCACTCTGGAAATTGAAACTAAATTGAATTGAATTGAAAACAAAAATAAATAGAAATGGAAAACAACATTTAAATAAGGTGAGTCACTTGTGCAAAGTTATTATTTATAAAATTCCCTCCTGAGTGACTCTTGCTGGAACTCAATGCAAGATATTCTCATGTGGGGGGCAGTGGTGGTGGTGGCCATAAGGTCAGAGAAGTGAGCTTTGGGACTGGGACATTGCTGGTTCAATCCCCCAACTGGCAGGATAAATTTCAGTAGAGAAAGTGAAGCCCCCTCCCTCATTACCACCACTGAGGTGCTCAGCAGCCAGCAGATGAGACTGTGGTTGTACTGGGCAGGGTCTAGGTGTGAATGTGCAACTTGGTGAATGCGAGCAGGGCGCGCCTGCAAACGAGCACATCGCTCTCAGTGAACTCTCCCTGAATAAACAAAGGTTAAAGAAAAAACTGCCTCGTCCATAACGGCCGCAGAGCACAATAGATTATCATCTGTGATATTCCACATTAGCAGTTTTGCTCGAGATCTTAGATCTACACACTGGCTGATAAGCTTTGCCGCTCTATATGTTCTGGATTGCAGAGGGCAGGACGGCAGGATTTGTATGGGAGGGTTGACCTCACACACTGCTTAGCTGGATCAGGATTTGTCACACCCTGCTGTGTCCTCCCGTAATAGATATCTCGTTTTGTCACACAACTCAACTCTGCCCTGCCCCTTTTCTGTAGTAGTAATAGACGAGCAATATCCCAGATTTAGTATGGAAATTGGAGTCCACACATCCATTCTGATTGGGATGAGTAACTTGATATCCATCTGGTCCCACATGATTGTAGGCCTCATAAACCAGCTGGGATGACTAAGAGGGCTCATATTTGTAGTTACTGCAAACCCAAGGTGCAAGTGCTCTTGGCAGTGTTTTTTTTTTTTTTTTTTTTCAAAGATTGCTAAGCAAATTTGATGTTTTATATTGACACAGACTTCCACTAATGCCTTACTGCACTGTAGCTCTCAGTCTTTGCCTAATGCTGCTGTGGTGTGGCTCTTCCCCAGGCCAGGGACGGTGCTAACAGTGCAGGCTCTGTCAGAGGATGACCACAAGTTCTGGATGCAGGCCATGGGTGGGAAGGAACCTGTGAGTCAGCCGCCTGCACTATGTCATCATCTACCACTCACTCTTGTAGCTCATGTAGTCCCACTGTATTCTGTTTAACTGCCATAGAAAACAATTCTTATCCTGGGTATACCAGAATACCTGCACTTTACTGTATGTGACAAGGCCATGATAAATGTTTTTTGTTTGTTTCTTATAACAGATTGGACACTATCTTGGGAGGACTTATTCTAAAGAAAGAGGAAGTAAGTATTCTAGCTGTACAGGGCTTTCTATAAGGATATGGAGCAGCCAGCTAGAGCGGTCTGGAGTAGAGATAAAACGATACGGAAATTTCGTATTGCAATTATAGCGACCAGATATATCACGGTTATCATTATTATCACGGTTAAAATGTGCTGAACGTGTTCAAACAGTACTGATACACACACTGATATCATTTCACCAAGTTTTATATTGGAAACCTTCCAACAATATAAATTCATGAGTTTGCCTATGAGCAGTACGCAGGTATGATTTAATTAATGAACATTCACTTTGTTAGACATAAAGCAGGGTAACCAAAAATGTAAACCATGTATAAAATGTATGATGTGTAAAAAGATACCGTATATAAGAGGTGCCAAAACTAAAATGTTTTCAATATTAAATCAAAAATCGATCAAAATGAGCGTAGAAATCCAAATCAAAGGCAGAGTCGCGACTCTCTCAGTATTTTTTTTCCTCTTCATCCTGTCTACATGAGGCATTAGACGTGTGTCAGAAGGCAAAAAAACAACATTTCAATGACGACACAGCATAATTACCATATAGACTATTTTTTAATGAAGAATTTGAAAATACAGATGACAGTTGTCAGGTCACAAAAACAATGTTGAAACGGAAAAATCGAAAATCAAATCAGATTGTAGATTTTAGAGAATAGTGACACCCTTACTGGAAATACTTGATCATGTGTGTTACTGCAGGAAGTTCTGTGACATCATGTTGTATTTTTAAAACATGGTTTGAGGAATCTGCCCTTAGTTTGCTTAATCGGTCGATGGCAAAACAATACAAAAGTGCAAGGACATTTTAAACTGTAAAATTTCAGTGTGAGGCTGAGGGAGAGCTTGCGTTTTCCTCACAGGCCTGTTACTTTGACAACGTTATCTGTTTCAGTGTGTGCTTGCAACACATCTTAGAGACGGCTCTGCTGTAAAAGGAGCAATGTAAATAAAGATAACTCATTCATTTATTAAACCCATAAAAGTCTGTGTGGTGTATATGGAAAATGCAGAGCTTTCAGTGGACTATTTAATGCTTATTGCACAATCGGCAATTTGCTGCCACCTGTGTTTTCTGAAGTAGCTGGTCCAAAGAGGATGTATCTTGTCTGTGCAATCAATGCAATTCTTAATGCCTTTCTTCATCATTTATTTTACTACATTCATACAGAGCACGTGGGTGCGGGACTGCTACTGACAGATAGGCATGTTTCTCTGTCATCATGCTCGTACTGTTATGAAACGTAGGCCAGTGGTCGTAAAATGTGCGCACATAAAGAATTGCAACTTATTAATCAGACCTATTTTATTAGAATTGAAAATTAATAAATGAGTAGTCGGCTGTGTGGCAGACTGCTGGCGCTTATGGAAAGCTCTGCTGCACTGAACTTTGTATCTGCAAAAGAGTCTGATTAGAAGTCATGAGTGTGTTCACCACATTTGAAGGTTGGTTTGTTTTTTTCTCTCCCACCTGCAGTTGATGCCCAGTTGGACGATGTGGGTTTCGGTTTTGTGAAGAACTCCATCAGCGCCATAGAGACCAGAGGTGAGCTTCAGATGTGTAAATGTTGAAAAGCTCAGTTGAGAGAATTACAAGATATTAATATATTATTTTCAGGGGTAATGTTTAATTATATAAAACAAAATTATATATAGAAACAAATCATTTAGATATATGTGCATGTTGGAACAAATTTTGTAAATTCTTGTGTTTGTATGTGCTTCTATGAATGCACCATGTTTTACATAGAAAAAAATATAATAATTTGACAGTGTAACCCTTCCCCTACTCTTTTCCCTCTGGTCTGTCTTGTCTGTGTAAGACCCTTGTATTTTCTTATTGTTGTTCTTGTGTGTCTGTTTATTATGAAAAATCTCTATTAAAATGTGAATGGGGAGAAAAGTGGGTGGTGGATTGTAACTGGTAAAATGGTTGCAGTATCTTTATCTCTACACAAGGGGGCAGACTTGCTCCAATATTGAAACGAGGCTGACTGGCAGATACTGCAGGCAGCTTGTACTGTAGATAATACTAATGCCTTTCATTGCGTAGCATTAAAGTTCTTATTAATTTGCTTTAGTCTTCACTTGCTTATCTGACCTCTTTTTTTTTTTTTCAGTCCAAAAATCAAGTCTAGTTCGTCTCAACATGCCCAAATATTTCTTTATATTCTGTGTGTTTTTCCCTGTAAAGCACTTTGCAAATTCATTAAGAAAAGTGCCACACAAATAAAGTTTCATTGTTGTTATTACTTATCAGGTATTAATGACCAAGGCCTGTACAGAGTTGTCGGCGTCAGCTCCAAGGTCCAGAAGCTCCTCTCATTAATGATTGGTGAGTTAACGTCTATTATTTTCTTTCTGCTCTGGAAATGTATTTGCATGGAGAGTTGCTGGTAAGAGCTGAATAAAGTAAAATTTTTAATTTATATGCCACTGCACTATCTCCGTGATATTCGGTTGCCCCTAGTTAGTAGAATGTGCTGACGTAATGGATGTGTCTGTCAGGGCGATATTAAAAAGATAGTGAATGAGTTTTATATCCCCCAGACAACCAGACAGGGTCCCTCCCATCCACGTCCTTGCACTTTTTGACTTTTGCTTCATTAACACGCCACTAAGACGGCCTCTCATCTCGTGCTCGTGTCTGGTTTAGTCTGTCGTTCGCCTTTCTCGATTTCCTTTATGCCTCTCACTTGTCTTCAGTCCCATTTCACTCAACTCCTTTTCTATAGAGCTTGTCCTCTGTCCTTTCCATTGCTCCCTGTCTGCTCTCTGGTTTCCTGCCGTCTCCAGCAGACACCAGCTCACTTTCAGCTCTGTGTTCAGAATGACAACAAACTCAGGCAGCCGCCAGCCTGTCTCAGCTTCCCCTCCAAAACCTTCCAGCCTCCCAACCTGCCGACTCATGCTGTAGACTCCATTAACACTCCGCTGCGGCATTCTATGAAGTTTCTTTAAGCCGTGAATACAGTAAAAGAAGTGATTGTCTGTGGTCTTGACATTCCACATATTATTGTGAATGAGGAGAGATATGCAAATACTACTTGCACTTTAAAGGGATAGTTTGGATTATTTGAAGTTGGACTGTGTGAGGTATTTATTGATAGTCAGTGTACTGCCTGCAGTAGAGGTGGTCAACAAGCTCCCAGTTTGGAGATGCAGCAGGAGTACGAGCACAGAAGCTAAGCAATGCGCTGCTGTGGACGAGGTCAGGATCAAAATGTATTTTAGTCACTTAGAAAAGGCCCAACTCAAAATATCAATATCAGTTTAAGTGTATGCTCTATTTAGAATATTTTCACTCTCTGTCAGACAGCCTTTTCAGAAGCGAAGGCGCCGTTATGAAAGCCAAATATCGTTCGCTCTCTCAAGAGAGATGTTTTTTCCCCCGACTCTGTTGGGAATAACGGTAGAAACCACTAACATGCACTAGCATCTGGCTTTTGTCTTCAGTGGGAAAGGGTATAATCGGCTCCCGATTCACTCCATACAATTCACTCTCAGTTCAAATGACTTTGCAGTAGACACATATTTATCTGCTCCAGCTCCCATTTGCAGTGATGTAAACATCCCACACTAATTTTTACCCCTTTTAGACAATGGCAATAAAGACTTGCTGCCTCTGTCTGCACCCTCTCTGACTCTTTTGCTCCTTTTGCATGCACATGCTGGCTTGGCTTGACTCTGTGCATCAGTCAAGCACAGCAGAGTTCGCACCAGCTGTGTATTTACTGATGAAATGCTTGTTTAGTCAAGTGGCTGAACTTTGGATAAGCATTTTAGTTTCTATAAAAGTCCCCTGTTATTTTTTATCTAAAAGATGTTATTATGAGGACACAAAATCAGGAAATGTTGGGTTTTTATCTGCAGTAACTCAAAACATCTACTCTGCAGCTGAAAGTGAACACGAAACAGTAAAATAAAGCAGATACCTGAAAGTACAAACAGCAACACAGGAGAGAAACTAAACTTCAAACCACAGAGACTTGATTAGAGACTACAAAGTACTGAGAATTGAAGACACAGAGACTATTAAAACCTCTTTCTCTCTTCTGTCCTGCACAGACATCAGCTGAGTCTCAGCTTTTCAGTACACATCAGAAGAAAACAGAAAGGCAACTTCTCTGCAGGCAATGAGAAAAGGGTCAATCGTCTATTATCGTTTAAAAAACATGCAAACTTTGGTGTAAAAACTATCATTTTACCTCATAGAACATGGGGGTTGCTGGCCTACTGCTGCCTCGCTCAGTTAGTTAGTTTGTGTTATCGTGTGACATCTGTGAACTCAAACTAACCTTTCAAAGCACCAAAGTCACACAATAATACAAACAAACTAACCGACTGAGCCAGGGGTGGACCAGCAGCTCCTGTGAGGTAAACTCACAGATTTTGCCAATAGAGTCTCGTTGGCGTGGAGATTTAGCTTATATAATGGCAGTCTCCCATTGGAAAAGGCTGTCTGATAGCAGGATAAAGCAGCAAAAATATTCTGAATATACTGTACATTTAAACTAATATTGATTTTTCAACTATCCCTTTAATATTTACAAATGTTGGCTTACTGGGTGACCATATAGAACACATGGGATATTTTCAAGAGGCTGCCCAGAACGTGAGTTACATTTCATCCCTGAAATGACTAATATGCATGACAGAGATAGTACTACTTCTACACAGACCAACACATTCACAAACATTTCGTGCATACAACAGTTCACAGTGAGTGGGTGAAGCAAGCTTTAAACCCTGAAGAAAAGACTTCGGATCCTCCCACTCCTCCTCCTTTTCATCTCTCACCCACCGACATGGCCAGGGTCCAATCAGAGAGGACAGAGTGATAGAAAACGAGTCTCCCATCATATTACAGTACAAACAAAGAGAGCGGCACCTATTGAATGTCAGGCAACAATATAACAGGAAGAAGACTGTAAAAGTGAGCTCTCATTCTGTCTCTGACCTGTCTGTTGTACAGTATGAGGCAGAGGAGTGTATGATGTTGCTGAGTTGGACTTCTTAGTTCTATAGATATAATTGCAGAGTGAGGCAAATTTGAGGAATGCTGGGAGATGTTTCCGAAGAACCATTCAATATGTTCCACATTTTAACGGTTTAAGGTGGAAATGACCGTTAATGTATTAAACGCTGGATGATGTGTCCAGACATGGTGAACCATTTATGCCAGAGAACTGACAAGATGCTGAAGAAGTTTATACTGCTTCTTACTTCTGTTAAAGGAGAAATCTGTACTATATTTACTTAATTTATCAGACGTTTCATTTCCGGGCTGGAGTAACTGTTTTTGTTTAATGTTAAAAACAGTCATTTCAAACAACTCTGGATGATTTTTAAGGGTTAGTTCACTTAAATTAGAAGAAGAAGAAGAAACGTTTCTTGTGTTTCCTGCTGTGGCACCACTCGCACAATGTCTAGTCGATTGTGTGAGTTCAGGAACTGAATATGTGACCCGGTCAGTCTGGGACCTCCAGGTCAGTGCTTTCCAACCTGAGGGTCATGACTCCCACAGAGGGTTGCAAGACAAATGTGAAGGTCAGGTTGTGCTCAAACAGAACTAGTTCATACAACATGGTGTCAATCAAAAGTGTTTATATTTGTTCTGCACACTTGAAGGAGGAGTGAAGAGCTGGCCGTCGAGAGAGAGGGGAGACGCAATATCATTTAAATATAACAGCGCACATTTTCAGGCAGTCTCTCCTGGAAGGCGTTCATAGTGTTGCATTCGGTTGTTCACATGAAAAGTGACAGAAATAGTTGTGTAAAGAAGGAAAAAAGGGCGACTGAGAAAGAAGTTCAAACCCTGGCTCCTCTCTCACATTCACACTGCTGGCCAATCATGGCGTGAAGTGGGTGTGAATGTCAGATTGTTGGTTTCGGAAAGTTGCAGAAATGATTGGACGCCGACCATCCAATCTGACGTCAGAAAGGTGTGGGGAGAGGGGTTTCTGGAGCTCTTTATCCATCTTACAAGCACTTTTGAAGAGGCATACTGGCGTACATAATAGTAATTGCGGTGATAAAATACAACTCATGTTCTAGGCAGACTCTTGAAAATATCCTGTGTATTCTATATGGTCCTCCAGTAAGGCTGACATTACAACGTTAAAAGGATAGTTCAGATTTTTGAAGCGTGGTTGTATGAGGTGTATGAGCCAGTGTATTATCTACAGTAGATGTTGATCAACATGGCTCCAGTTTGGAGAAGCAGCAGGAGTAGGAATGTAAGAAGCTAAGAAATATACTGCTGTGAACAGGGTCAACAACAAAACGTATTTTAGCCACCTAAAAAAATCAATATTGGTTTAAGTGTGGGCAGTATTTCAAATATTTTCGCCACTTTACGTTGCCGTCAGGCAGCCTTTTTTGACAGGAAAACACTGTTACATAAGCCAAATATTTCTCTGTCCAAAGCAACCAGACTCCTTTAGCAACAACAGTGATTTTAGCTTGCAGAACACAGGTGTTACTGGTCTACCGCTGCCTCTATCGGTAAGTTAGTTTGTGTTTTTGTGTGACTTAGGTGTTTTAAAGGGTTAGTTTGGATTCACCGAAGTCAGACAGTAACACAAACTAAGGTTGAAACCATTAACTTCTGTATTCTGCAAGGTAAAACTACATTTTACTACTAAAGGAGCCTGGTGGCGTTAGAGAGAGAGAGAGATTTGGCTTATGTAACGGTGATTTCATGTCAGAAAAGCCTGTCTGATTGCAAGGTAAAGTGGTGAAAATATTCTAAATATAGCGTACAGCTAAACTGACAAAATGTGTTTTGCTGCTGATCCCATCCACAGCAGTTCAGTTGCTTTGCTCCCTGCGCCAATAATCCAGCTGCCTCTCCTAACAGGAGGCGCGCTGACCGCTATCTACTGTAGGTAATACACTGACCATGGATAAGTACCACACACAACCCTCACTATGCCTTTAAGAGGTCATGAGATAATTTAAAAAGATAGGAAAGGGGGGAAAAAAAAGACAAACTGGTCTAACTTGTTGCAGCTCGCAAGTAGACATTTCTCTTGCTTAGGGGATCACCAGTCACAAGTGTTGGGAGCCACTGCACCAGTGCAGGTTCACCTTCTTCCTTTTAGCTGTTGGCATCCTCCCTCAATCTGCTCAACTTTTTAAATTCTGGTACCATATAACACACGTACAGCACAGCATTGCTTTCACTGGTGACAGTGTAAATTTCTACACCCTGTTCTTTATTTGGGTTGTACCCAATACCTGATAATTGATTGAGTTTTTATCTTGAGTTTAACTTACTTTCACACTCAATCAACAAAGTTTGTCAGATAGGTTCTTCTTATTTTGATGTATAATGGTCGGTTTAACAGAATAGATTTGTATGGCAAAGCATTTTTTCTGCGTCTAACGGTGTTATGGGAACTGCAGTTCCAACTGTAGCAACCATGTATATGTATGTAATGTCCTCAGGGACTTAATTTAGATAATTAATGTAAAACAGACAAAGACTTACACCTCTGAACTTGCTGCTGCTTTGTGGTTAGCAGTTTCATAATCAATACTGCGCCAACTGCTACTGCCAAACATGTGTTTTTGCGTCCTTGAGCTAACCAAGTCGAAGGCTGTTTGTGTTAGACGGCGGAGCCTGTCCAGACCCCGTCAATCTCATCTTACAGAGGCACAGCTTTGGCTACAAACATTCAACGAAAACATTTGCTTACAGAAGTTGATATTGGACAGGCCATCTTGTGGGCGGAGAAACACAAACTCGTCCTTGCTGCAGCTGCTTTGATGAAATCAAAAAAATAAATTTCCCAAACCACCCCGCCACCCACGGCGCTGAAGTCTGTGTGGCGACCCAAGCCCTGTACAGTACATGTGTTGAACTCACACCACTTCACTGACACTTTGCACTTCCTCGTCCTCTGTAATTCATCAGAGGTTACTTAAGGTGTGACTAAAGCCCCCTGAATTTTCAGCACAACACGGCCCTGGAGTCCCTGTGGAGCCGATGAAGTAGTAAGGGATTAATTAAACTTGTAATGAGTATAGAACCAGCAGCCCTCTACAGAAGCTGTAACTTCCTTCCATATCCACTGGGGCAAGACTCGACCCCCAAGGCTAGTAGCACTGCTTTTATCCTCACATGGCTAATTACAAGTTACATATTTATATTGCATATTTGGACTTTCTAGGCTGCCCACGAAATCACAGAGTCTGTGGCTGCCTAATGTGGAGAAGAATAGTTAGTTGATGCTTTGTGTTGTTACCCCAGTCTGTGAATTTTCCAGTAAGAGTACGTTTTTATGGTTGTGATTTCATTCAGATGAGAAGAGCAACGAAGTGGATCTGTCTACCAGCGAGGACTGGGACGTTAAGACAATAACGAGCGCACTGAAGCTTTATCTCAGGTAAGAGTCAGTGGCATGGAAGACATGCACATACACGAAAACAAATTTAAACCATCTGGAGCTGCAACATTTAGTCGATTAATGATGATTAGTCAGTCGACAGAAAATTAATTGGCAACTAATTTGATCACTGATTAATTGTTTTAGTTAGTTTTCAAACAACAAAAAAATAAAATTCTGTTTTTTCTGCTTCTCAAATGTGAGTATTTGTTTCTTTAATTTGTCATATGTGATTATAAACTCAGTATCTTTGGATTTGAGTCGGCTTAATGAAACATTAAACCTACGTCATAGGAGGCAAATCTTCAATGTGCAGTAACATTGTTCAATATTGTGATGACAAAATAAGCAAATATTCAAGTGCGTGTTAGTTTGTTTCCTGTGGATGTTGCCACAACTGTTTGCCATGTTTTACACAGTATCTGTGTTTGTAACACGTCTTCTCTCCTGAATCCGATATAATTCCAAATAGCAATGTTTTCCTCACTCTTTTTCCTTCGTCAGCCATCGTGTTAGCTAACCTCGTAGTTGCCTCCAAATTGAGGTTAATTAATCTGAAGGTAGTCGATGGCTTTGGGTCTTCATCTGATTGGCCAAATGGTATGAATGCTTGGCCAGTGTATCCAGGCCTTCATCTGTTAGGTCAAACATTCACATGCTGAGTGTGAAAGCATGGCGCATGTAAATAAAATGATTTTTCTTATTCATTACATTTCAGGCAACCTTTTGCAATGCGTTTATCACGCATGTTCATATATCTAGACAATGAAAGTCAGATTCATCAGTCAGCAATACAACACGTCAACTTGGACTGTCTGAAATCATAACTGCCATGTTTCTGACATTTTATAGTCAAAACAATAAAATGTTAAAAAGAATGCAATAAGATAAGTTAGTTGCAGCCCTAGAACCATAGATTTCTACTCTATAAACACTGTTAATCTTTTACATTTACTAATCATTATTTTCTTCACCAGGCATAAGCACATTTGTTGCTATTTATGACTGCAGGCTCATGGACCTTAATTGTTCTTTTAGTTCTTCCAAGAATGATTAAATAATTTCCATGTGTCCTGTGGGTCACTACATCCTGCTGAATCCACCCTTCCAGTGGGATCAGGATTATCCTGATTTTTAGCATCAGAACTATCCTAATCTGCACCTCGGAGTTTTGAAATACTCAAAAGCAACATTTGATCTGGATTCTGGGTAGGATTGGGTTACTAAATCCATATCCCAGTTTTGTAGGATCAGGATCACGTATCCTGATTTTGAAATACTGGCCCCTGAACACATTTTGAGGTGTAGGTTAAAGGTGGAGTTAGCGATGTGGGAGAAAGCGAGTAGAGAGGTTGTTGATATTTGAAGTGTAAACAAATACAGAGTCAGACCCACCCCTCCCTTCATTCTCCACCCCGGGCTCTACCCCCGAAGTTCATGGACACGCATTGTCATGGAAACGGCCGTAGAAATTAAAGCAGCAGTAAAGCAGCTGAAATAGCCAAGTTGTGGGTTAGCACACTGCTAAGCCGCGAAGCTAAGGTTAGCTGACCCATCAGACAACTGTGCCCACAACTCGACTGCTATTATAAATAGATAACATTACAACAACAGTACATTTTGACAGATTAGACAATATGATGAATGCCCGACAGCTGTTACTGTTATGTGAAGCACCGCAAAGTTAATGTTGCTCACCTGTCCAGCAGAAAGACGGCGACCTCCGTCTTTTTTTTTTTTTATGCTCCTCCGACCGTTTTCTCTTGGGCTGTTTTTCAGCCATGGCGAATGCAAAATATCTGTACCTGATACACCGTGTCTCTCTCTTACTCTAACTGCGCACGCTACCCGACCTACTACTCCCCCTCCCCCCTATGTCTGACCTGTGCACGAGTATGAACCGGCCCCCCAGGCGTGAGGGGGTGGCTCAGTCCAAGCCACAGGTTTACCTGCTGAAATTCAGAGCCCAGGCTGTGTATTGAAACCGGATTGTTTTTTCAGCATGCTCTCAGAAGTGACAGCTTGCAGATAATGAGGAGAAATACAGTGATTTTGACTAAAAGTGCGTCGGATTATATCGCTAACTATGCCTTTAAGTTTGGTAATTTTGTTGTCCTTGTATTGAGGCATTCAAACAGAGAATATGATATGACTCGACTAGTCCAGAGACACCTGTGCTTGGTGCATAATTCATTGTTTTTATTCATTTTATAAGCAAGAAAACTGCATCATTTAGAGTCGCTCTGTGTCGAAGCAAATCCACCTCTGACCTACGACCCCACTGCTTAATGGTAGATTCTTTTATATATCTCCCTTTTGACAAATATGAGAGAGGCTCTGTTCACTTGAATATGAAACATTTCATCCATTGTCGACTGTCTTTTTTAAAATGGTTACAGAGTTAATTATGCAAAGTGCCTTGGTATAATTAACTCCTTGCGAGGTCACGTTGCTTACTGTATGCCTGTTCCACATTCAGCAACTCCTTCCAGGTTGACAGATACTGTAGTGTGGGTGAAGTTCAAAGATTAAAAATGTGGTTTTTAGTTGCAAGAAGCTGAGACGGTTTCATTTAAATGCCAATTTGTTTTTGTAAACGTGCAGTTAGCAGCAAATTGAGTTGGCTTTGCTTATTTAAATCAAAGCAGAGTTGTACTTTCTGAGTTTGGAATTTGCCTGTTTTCCTTACAAACCCAGTGAAAATCACAAGAAGCTGATACTCACTGTGTGTGTTTAAACAATTAAGGTTTTAGGTCTGTTATCAATCAGTATTGTCAGGCACTACCAAATATTGTGTTTAAAGTGATACTCCACTTTGTGAGAATAAGCCATTCAGTATGTACTCACCACTATGCCGATGTGATGATAAGTGAAGGTCTTCAGTTCACAAAACAGTCCTGGAGTTTTAGGAGAAACAGGGTAGCAGCCTCATCCAGTACAATGGCAGAGATCAGTGACCATGGATAAAACGTTTAAAAAAAGAACACAAAACAAACACAAAATGTCTCCATCCTGCTTGTGTGGTGTAATCCAAGTGTCCGCAAGCCGCGACATTAAAAAATTAACTGCAAAAGACGCCATTTACGCCATGTTTTTAGCAGAAATGTCAACTGTTACTTTTCTTTTATCTCTTATTGTTTTAGTTATGTTTTGAGTCTGCCGATTATCGACAGTATTGATATCAATTTTGACTAATGGTTGGAGTTGCATGTACGTGTGTGTGTACACATGTGTACATGTATTTATATGTATATATGTAAATGGATGGTTGGCAGCTATTTTTATTTTTTGTAGTTGTGACTTAGTTCTTGGTTAATGTCTTTGTACATCCGTGTGTGTATCTTTATATTTCTTGTCTGCAGTGACAGGCATATGTTAATTTGCACCTGCTTTCCAAAATAAAATTAAAAAAAGAAGAAAAAAATAAATAAATAAAAAAATAAAAAAATGTCAACTGTAGCATGTAGCCGGTAGGATGTAAACATGGTGTCAATCTCGCGAGACTTCCGCACGTGCGTCCATTAAGATATATACGAAGTCTCGCGAGTTCGACGCCATGTTTACATCCTACCAGCTACATTAAATAAAGATGTCAAAGCTCTTGACACTCATTTAATTTTTCTCTTATCTTTACTACTCTTAACTAAACTGTTTCAATAAAATCATAATAAAGCCTCACCGGTAATGGATTTTTGGGCCATAGCTGATATTTTTCTGTCTACATATGGGCAGATATTCTTTATTTTTTGTAAAGATCTCTCAGAAGTGTTTATGAAATGGTTTTGACAAAGATATGCAACAGATGTGTGATATTTTCCAGTTTAATGACTCATTTTATTGTCTAAAATAACACCAGGGCTCTGAAACAGTCAAATGTAAAAAAAAAAAGAAACAAAACAATCTGCACAATGTTCTGTAAAAACAAAAAAAGTATTCGTATTGGAGCATATTGGACAACATGTACGCAGATACTGATATAGACCGATATAGCTGTGATAGGCCAACATCAGCCAATTGGCTAACAAATATATTAGTCAGGCTCTAAATTGTAATTATGTTTTTTCATTTAATTTTGATTGGACACTGCCGTAAAACAGTATGGGAGCAAGACCCATCATCTATGAACAAGTATTCTGTTCGGATGTAAATGTATATTAAGATTGTGTTAGAAGCAGTTCGATGTAATGAGCTGTGGGTCGGTTGATTCTCGCTCACAGCTTCAACCTCCAGAGTAAACGAGAGCTTTA
>JAJHUR010111166.1:1293-27838 GCA_027495735.1 Lutjanus campechanus | reverse complement strand
CACACACACACACACACACACACACACACACACACACACACACACACAGTTCAGACAGTGTGTATGTGAACGTGGCTCCAAGCTAAAGATCTATGTGAAGATTCAGGCTAAAAACATGGTGTAAATAACATTTTTTTCAGTCAATTTGGCATGTTAGGGCTTTAGGAGACTTGGATTACACCAGACAAGCAGTATGGAGGCATTTTATGTTTTTATTCTGTTGTTTTTTTAATGTTTGAAAACTGGTCATCATTCACTTCCATTGTTTGTGAGATTCTTCAACACTGTTTTCCTGTGAAACTCCAGCAGTGTTTTGTGGACTAAAAAACTAAACCCGACCTTCAATCTACATGAGGGTGAGTAGATAATGACTGAACTTTCATTTTCAGTGAACTAGCCTTTTAAGGGATAAAACACATTTTAAGGCACACTGAAACTACAAACAGTGACAAATACAGCAATGACTGAAAGCAAACAAACACTAGAAACATAACTGAAAAAAACAATGACTGAGAACAAACAACCTCTAAACAATAAGTGAAACAACAATGTCAGAATACCACACAGCACTACAAACACTGAGACAACAATGACTAAAACTGACAATTAAGAACAATGACAAAATGCAACAGTTAAGAACAAAAGAAGGAACAGAGAGTAAACAAACCATAGACTCGTAGACTCGTGTCTCTCTGTGTTCACACATTTGATCTTATCTGGGTCATGGTTTGCATTAAAAACTTTCAAATCACTTCATGTTTCTTGAAAAGAAAAGAAGGCAGGTATTCCAGATCTGTGGACCTTTGACTGAAAAGGAGGACTGACCGAATGTTGTTTTGCATTTTGCTGGTTTACAGCCTCCACTAACTGCTCCTCTCATAGTGGCTCCTTTACTGCTGTCATTTGACTCACTAGTTGTAGGGCAGTGAACACACTTATGGCCTGACTGACTGAATAAAGAGTGCTAAATTGCATGTGCACTCTAACATATTGCACATATTGTTGATGGGCATTTTGCGGGTGATCTACTAAAAATAACTGTAAATGACAACAGGTGCAAATGCTGTGGAGACAGCAGTGTGTAAATGAGGGTTCTGCGTGTGTTACAGGTTTCCATCATGGGGGGTTTGGATGTAAAACAGAATGACTGCAAGAGCTAAATTAAATTCCATCCCATGGAGGTGTTAGTGGGAGAGGCCAATAAACATATTGTTGAGCTACAGCAGGAAAAAAGTCAAGAACAGATTAAATTAAGAGAAGATCGCAAGATATAAGGTGAAAAACAAAAGGAACATTTCAAAATGTATTGTTAGCAAAAAGAAGACAAATTGGAAGACATAATAAAGGTCAGTGTTAATTTTCTTCAGGCTACAGTGGCTGTGAATGTTCAGGTTTTTTTTGGCTGCAATAAATTTATGTTTAATCATGTTTGTTTCTGCGTTAAGAATTACTGAATGAAAATAAAAATAAATGCATCAGACAAACAGCTCATGAGAAATGACTTTAAATCAGAGTGTCTCCTCCTCGCCACGGTAACAGCAGCCATCTGTGCGCACTGCTGGGCCCATTAGCACCTTCCTTTCAAACGTATTAAATACAGACAGATGCAGATTTTTGCACACTAGGGTAGAAACACCCCATATTGCATATTCATTAAGGCAAACACGCTGAATGGACTGTGCGTGCTCTGTCTTGCACTTTTGAAAGATGCGCCGTCAGTTTGCACATTTGTTTGCGAGTGATGTCAGGTTTGCACATGTTTTCACACTGGCAAACCTTTAGTAAGTCAGGCCTTCAAAGATCAATTTTATGAATGAGAGATTTACAAAATTCTCAAAGCTTAATAGAAGCTCACCTGCCTACAAGGTTTCAAATCCAAAGTGTCTATTTGCTTAAAAATGACGGCGTTTTGCTCGGCTGCTACCATTACAGTTACTTTTTTTTTTTTTTTTTAATACTTGCTCACATGCATGAGTCAAAACTGGAGTCACATTGTCAAAACTCTTCACATAGTTAGAGAAACAGAAGTCTGTGTGGACCTAACTGTGAATCACTTTTCATTGTTTGTTTTTTAAACACTTTGAATAACCACATCTTCCAAAAATCCACTCTCTTCTCTTTTCTCAGTTAAACTCCACCACCTGCAGAACGCTGCTCATCTGCAGCTCAGTTTTCAAACGCTGACAAACTGTTTTCAGAACTGTTAAAAGCACATTTAAAACACAACAATGGCAAATGTGATGAATTTCTGCAGAAGTCATGGCGAAATATAATCTTAGCGGAATATTTACAATAGAATGAAATTATCCAAACACAGCTCACTGGAGTTGGAGCTGAAATTCTACCAAGATTTTCGATCTATTCAAAGTCTTTTTACAAAACAGACAAAAGGGGAAGCCTTCAGAATGATTTTATTTGGAAATATGGGTCAAGGAAGATGGTTGGGTGGTAGGAAACAAGAGTGGCAGGGTTGGATTGGAAGTTTCAAAATGCAGAAAACAGATGTGATGTGGATGACATGTGGTCAAATGCAGGAGAAAGAAGACTGAGACCTTCACAGTACTGCACAGTATGAATGATTATATTATGCATGTTGTTGATGATTTTGTTTTAGTAATCATTACTGTATTACAGCCCTGGAATTTCAGGGATTTGTGTTTGGTTTCAACTTTATTTGTCACAAGTAAATTACAGGTCCAACAAGCTCATTCTGTGTGTTTTTTATGGTTTGAGTGAGTTTGGAGGTGACATTAACTGTTTGGCCAAAAAGCATGTTTTAAATGGAGACTTTATGAAGGGTTTGTTTAAAAAAAAGTAGCTTTAGTATTGTTGTAAGTGGATAGTAAAGGATTAATTAACCTTAATCAACGTTGTTCACACTTTAGATCCACTAGCCCCAAAATCCATAGGTAACTGTTAATTAGAGCGTAATAAATATTAAATTCACGCTAATAAGCATTGTTCACTCTTTACATCCAGTGAGCATAAAATGCTAATGCCCAAAAGTTAACTGTTAATAAGTGCACAATAATAGTTATTAGCCTATATAAGCATTTTTCACACTTAAGGTCTGGTGCCTCCAAAAATCCATACTTAAATGTTAATAAGTGCATAATAAAGCATTAGTTAACATTAATAAGCATTGTTAACATTTTAGATCAGGCACCCCCAAAATGCATAGTTAACTGGTAATAAGTGCATACTTAACTGCTAATAAATGCTTAATAGAGTAAAGTATGTAGAAATCTTAATAAAGCAACAACAAAAGCTCAGTAGAGGTTTAACAATGACATAATAGGTAAGTTAGTTAAACTGGATTTTTAAAAAATCTTTATTATCAGACTCTCATCAGGACTTTTATTAACTGTCTTAAGTAGTCTATAAACTATAAAAAGTTTCTTGTAAGTGATTATAAAAGTCTTGTAATCTCACAATACACATGATTATCATGCTATTGTCACCTTATTACCTATTAACTAATATTATTACAAGCACATGATATATAAGTGTTACCAGAAATAATTGTGTGTACTTATATGATATGAGAAGTCAAAGGTCACAGGTTTTGCTGTGTTTTGTCATCATTGATGTTGTCTGATGTGTTGTATATTAAACTAACAGTCAGGATTATTCATGCCAATTTCTTAAATGTAGTTAATGTAACTTCTTGTAAAAAGATGACATTTTGTGGAGACTGTTTCAGCATTGTTGAATCTTTTATTGCTCCACACCGTCTCGTGATGAGGTGTCTTTCTGTGTTTTGCAGGCTGGTACAATCGTCTCTACATCAACTTCACGTTGCGACGCCACATCTTCTTCTTCCTGCTGCAGACGTACTTTCCCGCCACTCTGATGGTGATGCTGTCATGGGTGTCGTTCTGGATCGACCGACGGGCTGTGCCGGCCAGAGTTTCCCTGGGTAAAAAAAAAAAAAAAAAAAAAAAAAACTCTTGTCAAATGTCCTTTGAAGAGATTGTGCTTGCCGGAGGAAAATCTGTCTGTGAAATGATGAAAGCTGCCTGTGACATGGCTCCACCAACTGGGAACACACACACGCATGTGTGAACACACAAACCTCCCACGCTGCACCACTCGCACTTCTCTTTTGAATTATTTTCTGTATCGGGGCTGTTGCTATACTCGTCTCAGAGGCGTCTGTTTCCCCCTCGCTGAGATCCTTTTATGGCTCCTCTCATCGCTCTTATTAAACTCAGCTGTTAGGAGGGGATGTTCTTACAAGTCCCTCAGATGAGTTTTAGATCTAAACTCCACTTTGTTTCGTTTTTTCTCTCTCCGTTGTGCATTTTAGCATTCATATAAAGATTTATAATTTATGAAAACTTGTTCAATAACTTGAAGCTGCTGAGCTCCCTGCTTAAACACGCCCCTCCAAATGAAGTTGTGGTGTAGGAAACTTCACTGTGTCAGATTTAAGGGGATCTATTGTCAGAATGTGACAGAAATGGAGTATAAAACTCAATTCTGAAAATAAGAATTATTTTGCTTTCGTTACCTTAGAATGAGCCCTTTATATCTAGAGAGGGAGCAGCTCCTCTTCCCTGGAGGTCATCATGTTGCACTGCCGTGTTTCTACGGTAGCCCAGAACGGACAAACCAAACACTGACTCAAAATAAAATTATAATATTTTGTGATTTTACTCTCTGGATTTTTGCGTCCAACACAGGTCCTCCCGCATGCTTGGAAGGGAACCTGCAAGCTCCAGCTAGAAGACACTAAATCTTACAAACTGATCCTTTAAATCAGTTGTTTTCAGTATTTTTGAGTCACAGCCTCCCGAGAATAATCAGGTTTGTTTGTGATCCTCACAAAAAATCCACACTGTAAAAAGTCAGAATGACAATTCTGACTCTCTTGAGTCTCCATTTCCTGTCCAGTCTCCTACTGTCCCAAGTCTTGAGTTGGAATACTTTTTCTGAGAAGCCATCGCTCCACAGAGTTCGTCCCATGTGATAACTATAGCACTTTGACCACAAGCGAGTCAAACACTCATTGTTTCACTCGCACATGTCGTGTAGCAGAAGCGTTTTGATTTTTTCTCAGTGCAGCTGTCTGCACCAGCTCTGCGCGTCTCACATCCCAGCTGCATCTGACAGGCATAAACATGAGCTATAGCATTTATTTTGACTTCAGGTCTATTTTTTTGACAATACATGCACAAACGTGAGGCTGATACCCAGTAAAAATGCATTTGAAAGGTATTTTAACCACATTTTGTAACCTGGGTGAAGCAGAGTGTACTGCAGAGGCAGAGATCAGTTCACTCTGCTAAGATTTAATCCCACAGACTCTCCCTTCATTTTGCCCAGCAGCTGGGAAACAAGACACGAGAACTTCATGGACTTTTTCTGCAGTTGTTTTGCAGGCAAACTGTACATTTACTGCCACTAGACTAGGGCTGCAACTAATGACTATTTTGATAGTCAATTAGTCATCGATTATTGAAACAATTAATTGACTCGTCACCCAAAAAATGACACTCATTGTCTTGCAGAGACACACACAGGGTTGTGTCTAGAAGGGAACCCCACATCCATGAAAGATCACAAGAGCGATCAGTTCCAAAGATTTCATGGTGGCGCACACGCACACCACACGCACACACAGACACACTGCAGTGCTTATGCATCGTGTTGATGGAAAATAGATCTGAAATATTCACATGCATCAAAGGAAAACAGCAGACTGCACAGACAGTTTGACTGCTCATTTGCTGCTGGATGCTTTGAAATGTGCGGACAATACAATACAGTTGTCATCACACCAGTGTGATGCTGACATGATGTTCATCATCTAGACAAGGAATAAGGTAAATTATATCAGTGATACAGGTGATGTAATGTATTTGTTTTTACATGTGCATACTGAAAAAAGAACTGCAGTGGTGCGTGATTAGAGAGATCCTTACAGCTAGAGATGCAGCCTTTGTTAGATTAGGAATCAAAAACAGAACATGGACAACAGGTTATAAAAAGTTCAAAAGGTGATTTATTCATGGAGTCAGAACTATGAGCCGAGATCCTCAGAGTTCAGAGTGAAGCTGGCAGACAGAGAGAGAGAGAGCTGGGCAGGAGGCGCACAGACCAAACAGTGGGCAAACAGGCAGGCTGAGATCACTGGCCAGGATTGAGCCTGGGGCACGGACAAAAACAGCAAATAACAGAGTCAGACAGAAGTCAGACATGAAGGATGATTCAGAACTAGAGCGAGATTTTCACCATGCTGCCAAACTGAACGATCTGGCGAAGGCTGGAGTGAAGAGTCGGGCGTTTGAAACCGCAGGAGCTCGATGAGTCGTTGAGTTGAGATGAAGTTGTTGTTGATGAGTGGAGGTAAATAAAAGTGAAGCTGACACAAAGTCACCTGTATCAGTTCAGTGAGTCACTTTCCACTGCTGAACATTTGATCGTCGTCTCACTGCAGCATCAGACACACTTTAGCAGGTCTTTTAGTTCCACTGCTGACGCTGTTAAAATGACAAACTTTTCTTTATGAAACTCCAAACTCGTGAAGTTCTTTTTACTGTTTGATGCCATTTTCATGAATGAGCACTTCCTGACATATGGGGCAGGAGGCGCAGCCTTATATGATATTATTGGGGTGTTAATTATGCTCATTTACAAGTCTCATGCATGTGCACTCAGATACACAGTTATCTGACGTTACGAGTGTTTGCTGAATCTGTCATGACATGTTCGTACAAGCTCTTTGTGCAAAAAAAAAGTAAGAGAAATTTAAGATAAGAATAGGAAAATGCTCTTGCATGAGGGCCATTGTACATATATAAGCCTCAAAAGTTTCACTAGAGTTGAACATCTTTTTTATATACGTTCTAAAAAAAAGAAGCACTGTTAGCACGCTTTTGGTGATTTACCCGTGAGAAGATGTCTTGGAGTTAAAAGTGTTTGAGCGTGACACCTCGTTCACACCTGGTATTAAAATGTGATCTATATCCAGATTGTCGTTTACACCTACCTAAGATTGGAACACATTGCAAGCCAGACTACCTCTAGATGAGGCCGATCTGATCACATTCCAGTCACATAACATTTACACCTTGCATGAACATGTGTTTTTCCTTATCTGAATAACATATCCAGATACACACCACATTTTAATACCAGGTGTAAATGGGGGTGTGAGAGTTCATCCTTGACAGTGATTTGACAAAATAGTGTAAAGGGAAGCGCACATCTGCTCATGGACAAGAGGCCTGTGTCTGTGACAGAGCGGAACATAAACAGTAATGACGTCCTCCTCGACTGAGATGTTACCTCTTATTCATTCACGTGCGGGCAGCGATACAGTTTGCAGGCGTAGTTTAGTAGAACGAAACTGCTCATAACAAGGTGTGTGGATCACCTTGAGTGAACAGGGCATGATTTTTACAAAGAAACATTGCTTTTGAGTTTTAAAGATGTATTTGCTGGTGCTTTGAGCGCCACAAGCCGAGTGCCATCTAGTCTCATTATATTGGAGAGAAGGCAGACATCTCTGCGGGCGATATCTCCAAGACTCTGCAACTCACACAAAAACTATCTAGATGGATAAATACCACTACAAGAGGAAAAATATGTATTCTCGGTTTAAGGGTGAGCTGTCTTCTTAAATAAAATCTCTGAGTAACTCTTCCACCCCTGACACCTTCTCACCTGCAAATCTTAGAAACCACGCTGACTTCACAGGGCTGTATTTCTTGCAGGCCAGTTGGACCACGTTGCATCATATTGTATAAGTGGTCATGTTATTGCTTTCAACACCTGTCCTGCCTACTCAACCCTGGGTCATCTTCCTGACCCAGGAAAACACATTATACGCTGTCCACACCGACAATAAACTCAGATTCAAACACATTTTTCAGCGTGCGGTTTTCTGTATTTGAAATAAAACCTCGTCTTTCTGTCTGTCCAGGCATCACCACGGTGCTCACCATGTCCACCATCATCACCGGAGTCAACGCGTCCATGCCCCGGGTGTCCTACATCAAGGCGGTGGACATTTACCTCTGGGTCAGCTTCGTCTTTGTCTTCTTGTCCGTGTTGGAGTACGCCGCCGTCAACTACCTGTCCACCGTCCAGGACCGGCGGGAGCGCAAGATGAGAGAGAGGGCACGATCCCAGGTTTGTTTGGGTTTTTTTTGTTGTTGTTTTTTTAACTCTCTGCTGTTTGAAAAACTCCACACTGACATGAAATATTAATAAAAAAAAAAGATCCAGACCAGTCCCTCTAGCTGTTCGCAGAATCCACAGTAGCTCCGGCTACTCTGCTGATTTTCTGCAATTTCGCTTACAAGAGCTTCTGTCAGGCTGTCAGGAAACCGACAGAAAGACACAATGAAGAGCAAGAACAAAGAGTGTTTGTGTTCAACAGTAAACTGCATGGTTTTTTGGAAAGTTGGTAAAGTTCTCGTCCCTGAAAGATGTTTTGAAACAGTTAGCCTGTTGAACTAGAATAACTGGGTCTGTGATGAATAAAGAAACTCACCACGTACAGTAAAACTCTATGAATACAAACAAGTGCAATAGTAATGGCAAAAAAAGAAAAAGGGAAAAAGCTAAACAATTCGTTCAGTCTCCCTGTGGTGCCACTTCTGTCTGGGCCCCCCCCCCCTTTAGTGGGGCGCCAGCAATCACAGGGGGTCCCCCAAGACTGTGTCTGCTCTGAGGTCCTCAAAATCAGATTTATACATATCAACTAAAATCACAATTTCAGGGTTCCTTCACCTTTTTTAAAGCCAAATTCAAGCATTTTCAAGTTTTTCCAGTTGTGATAAATGGCATATTTATATCAGCATTTATATTCAGCTCTTCATGGCATTAAATCAGATGTTATTGAGCTATTATCAACCAAAATTCTACAGACGGGTGAAAAATTCATTCCTGAGGGTTCCAAATTGATTAATTTATTAATCATTAATAATTAAAAAGATATAAAACAGACTTTTTTAAATTTTCTTTTAAAGTTTCTTCCTTTTTTTTGGTCTTATTTTAAGTTTCTTATCCAATGAATGTCTGTGCCAGACAAAACAGTGTCAAACGAGGTGCAATTAATGTCATTTCCTGACTATTGATTAATAATCAATTCATACATGTGTATACAAAAGTCTGTATACAAAACTGTTTCAGATACATTTCTTTGTCCTCAATTAAAAATAGTAGGTTACTTTGTAGGCTGGTTAGTAGGACACAACTCTGTTACCTTTCAGCTCTGTGATAATGAATCATTATTTTATTTTGGTCAAGATGAGTGTATATAAGCTGCTGTGCTGAGTTGTTCAAAGAAAAAAATGTTAAGCTTGTACTAAAAAAGAGACTTCTTAGAACCTTTACCAAAGGTAAGGGTTCTGGTTTTGGGTCCTGAGACCAGGAATCCCTGAGTTGGTGGTGCTCAGTATGAACTTGTGATGGATGTGATGGTGAAATTATGTAAATGCAAATATTAAGTTCTTACAATTGAAAAGTCACAGAATCTTATTTTGACACTTTCCCCTTTGTTTCAGGATACTCCCTGACAAATCTCATCCTTGTACAGGTCTTTATTCGACTATAGTACTTTGATATTTGCATTTACATCATTTCAATAGAACTATGTCCCCAAAAATGGGTTTTGGGGCCTCTGAGACCAAACAGTCCCTTGTTGGGGACTAACTCGGATTAAACCGGCAGCCAGGTCCACCCCTGGGGGTGTTTTCTGCTACCTTTCTTTCACTGTTTTTCCCCATGAGTTTATACCTTAGGCCATCAGAGGTTCATGCTGAACACCCCAATTCAAAGGCATTTGGTCTCAGGGGACCCAAAACCCCCTTTTAAGGACATGTTTCTGGTAGGCCTGCAACTAACAATTCTTTTCATAATTGATTAATCTGTCAATAATTTTCTTGATTAATCAATTACTAATTGATTAGTGGTTTGGTTGTCTTCAGTTATGTCCAAAACACAAAGATATTCACTTTACTGTCATAAAAGAAACCAGAAAATATTCACATTTTGGAAGCTAAAATCAGTGAATTTGGCCATTTTTATTAAATTAAAAAAAACACTCAAAACAATTCATCGATTATCAAAATAGTTGGTGATAAATTTAATAATAAGAATAATTGTTGCAGCTCTTATGTAAATTCAAATATTAAGGTACTACAATTTCATAAATGGTGGTACAAGAATGAAATTTGGCAGAGAGTATCCTGAAACAAGTTGAAATGTAGCATAATAAGATTCTGGGGCTTGATGCTGTTATATTTTAATATAACCCACAACATCCCCCCCAAAAAAAGTCCTCATCAAAAATGATTGTTTTTCAGCATCTTGTGGTGAATATCAATGCCTCACTTGTATATAGAAAACTTCACAAGTTTCTAAGCTTCAATATGAGCTCAACATGGACTCTCTGTCTTCAAAATTACATCTGCTGTGGTGGGAAATAGAGCTTGAGATCTGTGTTGGGCCTTATTTCTCACATATTTCATGGGCTTACGTCGGGTTCAAGCTGCATTATATTGCTTTATTTCTTTATTTCTTTAATTTCATCTTTCTCCCCTATTTAGTCGCTGCCAATTCCAGTTCCCCCCATGTATTGTCCCCGTCGCTGAAAACTCCTCCTGTTCGGTACATAGAGGGAAGCTTGTTAAGAAAAATGTCGGGATATAATTGGTTTGGGCTAAAATATGCCTCAACGGGCTCAACTGTTCAGGCACGATTAAAGCGCTAGCTGGAAATCTTGGTTAACTTTCTTGTGAAATACGTTATTCTTTCACCCCTCAGCTCTCTGTCATTATAGCTCAGATCATTAAAATATACAGCATGAAATACTGGACTGTTTCACCACTTCAGGCCTCTAAATGTCTTTAAAATGAGACAAACATCACTGCTGACAACCCATGGCCACGCTAAGACCATAAGCTTTCATTAGAGGATACAAGAAGACTTTGCTTTATAATTTAAGGGGTCACAGAAAAGGTCAGTATAGTATATATGCTCATTCAGATTGATAAGCATCACATATAAAAGTTCCTTCCTTCATTTCCAAATGTTTAGATGTTGAACTTAAAAAAGATTCAGACTGGTGCAGAGCTTTCAGGTCTCCACAGCATTCAGCAGGGAGTGACTCTACTCTAAAAGATAATATGATCTGAAAAATTAATAAACTAGAGATCCTGAACAAATACACCAAACCACCAATGCAATTTTGCCAGTGGACACAAGTGGCCATTAAATCGACCCAGTGCATCAAAGTAATACATAAAATATTGACTTGATAATAATAATAAATGAAACAAACAAAACCTCACTTTAGGGTCACGCCAGGTTTGAAAATAACAAACTTCCTCCGCGTACCCCAGCCTCATTAAAACATTCTGCTTGATTTTCTTCTTCTTCTTTTTTTTTTTTTCAAATATAATGTGTAAATGTCAGATGTGTGTGAGCGCAGCGGTTCAGTTCTGCACATGAGAGGAGGTCTGCCATCATCAGCAAATCAACGTCTGCCGCCGTCTCCGCGCTCGCTGATCCTCTGCTGGAGGTCTGTTCTTCAGGGGATGAAAAGACTCATCACATTTACTGCAAACTGAACACTCTGACATGGTTTGTCTGTGTTTATCATTCATTTGACTTGATCAAATAACACACATGGTGAGAAGCCATGAATTATTAGTGAGCAGCAAAACTCTGATTTTCTGTTCGGTTTATACATCAATACGGTATTTTGTGATGTATGAGTTAATAAAACCAAAGTAACGCAGAACTTGTAACCAATTTTAAAACATAAGGCTGTTGATATTCTATATTTTTTATTCTGGTCAACAAATCCCATGTGCAAAAACTAAACTCAACACCCACTGGAGTTTATTTTGACTCAAGAAATACTCACCACGACTCCACATTTGTTCTCACATTGAAACTATTTGTGATGCGTCTTTTAAGAGAGGTCAGGAAGTATGTGGAGACGGACAAACACATTGTTGCTTTTCATATTTTTGTGAGATTTTCAATAAGAGAAGACGGGGCTCATCTTCTAACAAGGCTGAAGGTGTGAAGTCATTCTCACAGTCTTTTCAAGACTGAAACAACTCACATTGTTTGAGTGTTAAATATGTCGGACATTTTTCTGTTTATCTGTACCCCGTGTACGTCGGTTAATCTGCATCTCATAAGAACAGATGGGCATCTTTTTTTTTTTTTTTGGATAATTATTACATCAACGTCACTGCCTGTTCATTCAGCCCCACCAAAACCACCCCAGCATCCACCTGCAGGCTCCGACAGGGGGTCCAAGATATGTGTTCATCACTCCTCAATATCTCCATGTTAACATGATCAGTGAGGAGTGATGAGGTTGGAGTCTAACATGCAGAACATTCTAAAATGTGAGTTGTCTGACTGAAGTAATGATCGTTTCCATCGTCAATTAATCTGTCTAACACTCTCTCAAACAATTTATCAGTTGTCTCGTCCATGGAGAGCCAGAACACGGTGAAAATGCTGATCAGTGTCTCCCAGAAAAGAAGTCTGAAAGTAATACATTTAAATTTAACAGCTTATTGATCAGTCATTGCAGCTCCAATTACACTATCATTCTTGTGCACTTTTGTGCCCTATAATTTAGACCATCGGTTCCTAACCTGGGGTCTGGGTGCCAGGAATCACTGGGGGGTCCTCATGACTTTGTCTGCTCTGAGGTCCTCAAAACCAGATGTAGATGCACATGTCAACTAAAATCACAATTTCAGGGTTCGTGCACCTTTTCCAAAATGATTCCAAATTATTTCACCTCTTCAAAATGTGTCAGAATGTGTCTGCTCTCTGTCTGTACACTTGGCTTCCATTAAGGGTTACATGTTTTGTGCATTTTCCTTAACAGATAGTCAAAAATACTAACAATTGATTAATTGATGAATCATTACTAATTAATAAGATATAAAACACTCTTTTTTCATTCAGGTGATATTAACAGGCTGTCATGTTTTCCTTTCATTAGTAAAACACATTGTAAATGCTTTAAAAAAGGTGTTCTGCGGATATAAATATTAAATTTGCAGAATTTCCTCCATAGACTGTTTTTTTAATATTCTGTGACTCACCTGTGGGTTGTGAATCAATCTCTGAGAATGACTGTTGCACAGAGTACGTTTTAGAGCTGCTCGATATGAAAAGTGCCCTGAGATAACTTCTGTTATGATTTGGCACTATATTAATAAAATATCAGCTGACTTGAAGTTTGTCTTTTCCCACTATCAGATGTGATTGAGCTCCATCAAACACAGCGGCAAAAGGCACACGAACAAAACGGTTCATCCTCTGTGGAGCACAAAGTCAACTTCATGGCAGTCCTCCCTATAGTTTTCTCAGTTTTCGATCATTTCATCAGTTGTTCTAACCTCACAGTTAGTTTTAAATGTCTCCACCATCAAGTTTCACCCATTTTTAATACAT
The DNA here is from genome assembly GCA_027495735.1 of Lutjanus campechanus. Lineage (NCBI taxonomy): Eukaryota > Metazoa > Chordata > Actinopteri > Lutjaniformes > Lutjanidae > Lutjanus > Lutjanus campechanus. Next base: position 14,392 of record JAJHUR010111166.1, on the reverse strand, counting down.
TTATAACAAGACTAAAGTAAACTGCCACTAACACCTGAGGGAAACTGTAGAATCAGTCAAAGCAAGACTTCCTTTGCACAAACTGCTCTCTCGATCACAGGTTCCACCCTCTGGATTTCTCTACCTGCCAGTTTAAAGCAGATTCAGGATTTTAAAATATTTTCTATAACAGTCAGATCCTGTCTGGACTGTAATCAGGACACTAACTAGACAGGCTATTATCTGTTATATTTGATGTCTTGACCTTTTTGTGTTTTGTTTGTTTATATCTGTTTGTGTGTTGTCATGGTTGGCTCTTGTTCCTGTTCTCATTCTCATCATTTTGCACTGCAAGATGTCATTTTAACAATTGATTGGACAATCAGTGCCCATCGGGGGACTGGAGTTGGAAATTAGATTCGGCCAAACAGCGCATTGTGATGTCATGAGAGGTTGTGTCATAGAGGGGAGACACATCCCCTCCTGATGGCTGCAGCCAGGACTGCATGGGATCCATTAAGGGGTCGACACAGCGTCCAGTCAGGGGGGGCAGTCAGGACGGGGGTTGTTGCCCAGCTGAACCAGATGAGCTGACAGTTTTGATTTTAATACCTGTTTTGGTTTCGTTTATTTTCCGAGATTAAGTTGAGCTGTTATGAGGAGACTCAATAGACTGAATTTAAGTTGAGCAGCAAAGTCTGGCTGTCTTCATTTCCTGCAGCAACGCCTCAGGAGCTCCAAGAGAAAAAGCTCCCGACATCTCGAAACATGAGGCCACACTGGGCCTCATTGCATGAGCCGCGTGTATGAACAGATTTGTTCTTAAGTGGTGCGTACAAGTGATTTAAGGGAATGTGTCGCATTCAACAATTTTCTCATTTTTTATGTTTTTTAGATACAAACACAGTTTACAGGGTCCAGACCTGTCATAGAGTCGTGTGCAGTCACTCTGCTTTTATCCAAACTGCAGTTTTTCACTAATGACTGAATATTTCATTAGTTTGAAGACATTTTGACTTTGAAAAATAAATTACACTTCATAATCGTGCCACCATTATCCTGTTTGAATTTCAAATCATAAAATCATTGTAAATTTACATATAAAGCTTCTCATCATTCGTTCAGTGATCTGTTATTATCTGCTGTCAGGTGTGTTGGTCATATATCTGCACACACAGGTTTATAAAGTCTCTGTCCAGACGAACATCCTCACTTATTCTGTCCTCTTGTCTCCGTGATGAAAACGTCCCTTTAGCTCTCTCCTCTCACTGCAGTCATCGATCAGCCCTTACCGTGGCGAGTTGTTTTTATTTTTCTCTGAAGTCATTTTGATATTGAGACATGTCCTCTTTATTTCAGTGACAGTCCGACCCTCAGGTAACACGGCACTGACAGCACTCACTTTTCCTGTTTCTTTGCTTCAGCAGGTCCTTTAATTCCGCTGCTGACGCTGTTAAAATGACAGATTTTCCTTCATGGATCTGAACTCGTACAGCTCTTCTTTTTTCTCTTTGATGCCATTATATATATGGCATTATTAGGGCGTTAATTATGCTAATTCACAAGTCTCATGCACGTACACTCAAATATGCACAGGTGGATCATTCACACAGTTATATGAAGTTAGGAGTGTTTGTTGAATCTGATGTGACGTGTTCGTACGAGCCCTTCGTAGGAAAAAAGTAAGAGAAATTTAAGATAAGAATACAAAAATGTTCTTACATGAGGTCCAATGTTTTCCATGCTTGTGCTTTATAATAAACTAAACTAACTAAATTAGGTATTTAATGTGTGCAAGTGGACAATGTCACCTGATGCACTAGGGCAATAGCTCCCATTGCAGACCTACTGTAGGAACCCCGATAATGGATCACAAGGTCATTGTGAGATTCTACTTCTGCAACACAAAATTATCTTAATATCATGCCTTTTGTCTTGTCTTCAGCCCCCTAAAAATGATTAATTCCACTCTGGTTGACGTGTCACGACCCATAGACATACATAAACAGTGACGATGGTTTTAAGAGGTCTCAAGTTAAAAGGTTTGGGAACATCTGCATTACAGGAAAGGTCAGGGGCGTTAACAGTAACACTGGGATCTGACCTCTGGGCACATGAATATTCTAGCAGGTTTCATGGAAATTCAGTCATTAGTGCTCGAGATATCTCGTCTTTAGATAAAAGGATTAGTCAAGAGGAAATGTCGACCTCATGAAAGCCAGGTCACCACAGTTAAAGTGGATAACCATCGAGAGACAACAGATATTTCAACACATTTCACTCCCATCTCGTCAAATACAGCAGCTCGGTCAGTGGCTCCACGTCTCAAACTATGTTCCTGAAGGTACCCCTCTGGTGTCGGTGTTGAACGTGCAGGGTTCCACAGTCAAAGTTATGAATGCCAGCCTCGAGACCTCAAAAATAGGGAGAATTTCCATACCAACAAATCTGAGTTCACGAGACTTTGTTTCTTGCATTCTGGTGACTTTTAAAGAATGAAAAATAAGCACACTGCAGCAGCGTTCATTTTACTTTTAATTCTCAGGAAAAAGATATGGAACAATTCGTCCCTCTTGCATGAACCTGCGTAAATCCCTGATAAATCTCTAAAACTCTGTGTTCTTTCATTCACTTGTTTTTTGCACCTGCCTCAAAAAGAAAATTGACTCAGCAGGTTTTTTTTTTTAAATGCATGCCACTAACTTTAAGAAACAGGAATTCTTCTAAGAAAGTCTGGTGTGGTGAAGCTGTGCTGTTGTCTGGGTGGAAAGAATAGACTTATAGAATTGTGTGGTGCTTATACATGCAAGACAATGTTTGACAGCACATCAAAACATAACATTACAGGACAGCCTCCAGAAATGACAGTAAAGGGACACCTACAGCATCATAGTTTGAAGCATAGGGGTGCTGACCAAGCTGCTGCATTTGCACTGCACTAAAGTGTTGGAGTGACCAACAACTTCACTGTCAACAGTAAGGCTCTCAGTTAGCAGGACAAAAAAGTAATTACCATGGATTACCAAAGTATCTACCACTGATGGGTTCTGATGATTCAAGCACAGGTAGCCTGATGATCTCCGTAAACTTTGGTGTATTCCTTTCAAATTCCAGATGTAATAATGATTATATTGCATATTTCTTCCCTGCCAGTCACTGCCCTGCACCTGCGGGATGTCCCAGACGCGAACCATGACCATGCTGGATGGTACCTACAGCGAGGCCGACACCAACAGCCTGGCCGGCTACACCGAGGAGCCCATGGTGCCAGAGGAGGAGCAGGAGGAGCTGCACGAGGTTCCAGAGAAACCTGAGCACATGGTGGTCCATCTGTCGGTCAGCAGCGAGTCCACCACCACCAAGAAGAAGAAGAGCCTGCGTGCCCTCAACATCATCCAGAACACGCACGCTATTGACAAATACTCCCGGATGATTTTCCCTGGTTCGTACATCTTCTTCAACCTTATCTACTGGTCCGTCTACTGCTGAGAGACGCTCCTGAGGAGGACGCTCGCTCTGTCAGGACTGAGGCCAGACAGATGACACAGAGACAGTATAAATGCTGCATCACAAAGGGACACTTCTGGAATAACTCTGAGAGGGCTGTAAGTAGCCTGCTGTATGTCTGGACCATCAGGTTTAAGGCCTTGGACAGTAACAGAGCCTGAGAAGAGGAGCTGTCATGAGAAGTTCAGCACTGAGACTTTACGATTGATCAGAGCAATCCTTTTTGATTTTTTCCCCCCCTCATGCAGCAATTTGAATGTTCATTAACTCTCTAAACTAAAACAAAGAAAATAGTCTGGTGTTTTTAAATTACTGATGCGAATTGTCTTTTTCAGCTTCATCAACTGTCAACTTCTGTTACAAAGCTCATTAGTGCTGTTGTTAATGAGATGAACAGCAGTTTGGTGGGAAGAAATGTACATTTTTGTATTTGACGCTCAACATTGATGGATAGGGATGAGTCTGGTGCTTGTGTTCATGCTGTGAGATGCTCAGATGATGGGGCGATGTATTTATATTCATTTGTAATGATTGTCAAGCTGAGAAAAAAAACATAATTAGAAAGTTCTATGGCTCATTATCTATTAGTCATGACAACTTCATCTCTATTATGTCAAGATAACAAACTTTGACCATATTTTTAAGCCTGTTATCTCAAAAAAAAAAAAAAAACACTCAAGGAACCAACAGGACTAAGAGCGTACAACCATGTTGCGAGGCTGTATTTAGTGGCGCATTGGGCTAAATGCTAATGCCAGCATGCTAACATGCTCCTGTGAATGTGCTGATGGTGTTTAACTGGTAAAGTTTACCATGCTCTTGCTTAGCATGCAAACATTTGCTAGTGCTGCTGAGACTGATGGGAATATCTGATCATAAACCAGAGGTCACCAACTAACAAAGAGCATGCCATCATTTGGAATGGCTAGTGGTACATGTACACAAGCTCCCTCGAGAGGTACGTGAAGGAACGTCAGAACTACTTTTAGTACATTTAAAAACATAATACTATCAAAATACTACATAATACCGTGAGGCGAGATCGTAAGCAGAGTTAAAATGAAGACACTAGAAGTGAATGCTTCAAGAATAATACAATCATAAATGCAAACGTGAACTATTACAAAAAGAACTGCAGATCAGGAGAATATTTTGAGTAGCCGTGTTGAAAATGAAGGGGACAACAGCGAACAGAGCACAGGTAAAAGTGGCTACAAGAAGTGCCAGTGAAGTGTCCACAGCATCTGCGAGCACTAAATGGTGCAAAACACAAACGTGGTACTTGGAGAGCTCAATATTTTCTGAGGTGGTATGTGGTGTAAAAATGTTTGAGAAGCACTAGACTGGGGGGGATTCAAGAAAGGTAGGATGAGGGTCGTGCTCATTAAGATCCATGGGGGTTGAGGAGATAGATGCCAGAGGATGAACAGGAGGTCGGGTTCGTGTACGGTGTGATGGTTGAGGAGAGGAATGAAGGGGGTTCAATTGTGTGAGGTGACTTGTGGGGAGGCTGAAGTGTCTAGGAACCCAGGGGGGGTCGAAAGTTTGGGTGGGGGCACATCTCCATGATAATTTTGCTTCATCCCTCCACTGTGGATCCTATTATAGAAAAATGATTACTTAGATGGAGATATTAACCCTAACACATGTCTTTGATGGTGGAAGGAAACTGGAGCATCCGGCAGAGCCCACACAAGCAGGGGGGAAGACTTGGGGTGGCTGGGGTTCAAACCCAGGACCTTCTCACTGAGCTGCTGTGCTGAAAGGGAAGGAAGGGAAAGTTTGCCAAAGTTTGTGGCAATCCATCCAATAGTTTTGGAGACATTTTACCGAACCAAAACAACCTGTTGGTGGCGCTAGATGAAAAAGTTAGAGGACCCACAAAGTCAGTAAGGTTCATTATCTGAAGACTTTGAATGGCTGTACCACATTTCATGGTAATTTCCCAACTGTCATTTCATTCAAAACCAAAAGTGTCAACTTCATGACGGTGCTAGAGGCAGATCAAGACAAAGGTCACTCAAGTCAGCGGGAAGTCATGACAATCCATGTAATGTTTGCCAAGACATGTCAGTCTGTACCAAAGTTCTGTCCGTCAGCTGTCCCTAGAGCTCCACTGTTAGCATGGATCAAATGTATTTTAGTCTGAGGACAATAGGCTTCCATAATTCATGGTCTGTCGGAGTGGATTTCATCACCGAGTCATTCCTCTCAGACATGACATATACATTTCCATCCAAATGTGGCACAGATTTTAACTCAATTTCCATTAAATAGGTAAAAGAAGATGCAAATGATTGCACATTCAGTCCACATCAACATAAACAGTCAGGTGTCATTAAACTGTTGCAATAGAAAATGGCTCAACAAGTTGATAAATATGAGCAAAAGAATGCTGGTCAAACCTTAAAGGTGTGATATGTAAGAATTTTAGTTTAAAAAACTCAAAAATTCATTGAAATTATCAACGGATTGTGAAGATACAACAATTTTGATGTTATATCAAGAGATGTCTGCTAAAGTTAGCATACAAACAGCTTGCCCCAGGCCACCCTGTCTTGTAATACCACTTTTAACTCAAACAGCTTTAGTGAAATTAGTCCCCAAAACCCCGGGCTGTAAAGTCTCCCACTGACGGTCCAAAGCTCCTGAAATAGCGGTGTAAACACTTCACTGCTGCCCTGGACTACTAATTGTAAGGCTAACTAACGAGATTACTAGCTAACAACTAGATAGTGGTTACTATGGTTATAAGCTGCTCCTTATTTGTTTGGAGTATGAATTCAACAGGTGTATAATTCTAACATATTTCACCTTTAAATGAGGTTCCATTCATGATTTTGGGGAAGTCACATGTTTCAGAATATATTTATTTGTCTGTTTCTTTTGCACTTTTTACTTCCCCACTTCAGTTTTTACTGACACCTCAACATTTCTGCCCCAACCAATGCAATATTTACACAATACATTTAAGGATTAAATAATCAGGTTTTGATAGCAGAGAAAACGGATCGATATCTAAAGATACAGACAGCTTAGGATAACTATCTTCAGCACAAGTACAGATCTTGAGATAACAGGCTTGAGATCAGCAGCCATAGCCAATCTTGACATCTGTGGTACAGAACATGCAAATGTATTTTCCACTGATCCGTACTGGTTTTGATATTATCATACTGTTCTAAGACTACTTTGGCTTTTTGAGAAACTGGCTTGACTATTTGGCTCAGCATGTGGCAGAGACATGTACCAGGTACAAGAGATGACTGTGGTGATACTTGTGTTATAATACCTGAAAGGTGTGTTGGCCAGTGAGACATTTTCTCCAGGTCAGTGTAGTCAGACTGAACAGAAGCTAGCTTAAAAAAAACAAAACAGTTCATGTATAATTCCTGCCCCACTCAGTATGATTTCAGAGGGATTATTTCTCTTGTCTTTCAAATAAAAGTTTAGTGTAAATTTGAGACACTGGAATCAGTTTCTTGCCCATGTTGCACCCATCAGGCAGAACATTGAGTTTCCTTGAACTTGAAATGAATATGCTGGTGATGTGTTTATTGCACTTATCATCGTGTGCAGCACATACATACCCACTTCAAGTTGCTGTTTTTATTCCCTTTGATCATACATAGTTACTCCTATGTGCCCAAATCTCCACTTGACTTCAAGAGCAACTTCAAAAGCTCTCCAAAGCTTCTAAATATATTCTGGTTATAGACTGAAGCTTTAATTGTAAATGTTTTTGACACATTAATAAAAAGACAAACTTACCTTGAGAGCACTATGACCTAATGTGACTGAAGCAAAGTCTTATAAAGAGTGTTTGTTTATGACTGAAGGGCAAGATTTATTAAAGTGTATATAAGTGGTAATGAATGCTGTTTTGCAGACTATCCAACTGCGGTTGCTCTTCTTATGTGCATACATACTGGTGTGTGCATTCAAAAGGAACCAGTGTCCCTGACCACCTCATGGTTAGCTTGTGTTCCACTAGCTTTCACTGCTAATCCACGATTTGTTAAAAAGCTGAAACACATAAATGAAGATGAGTATCTGCTACTGTACTAACTGCTAACATTTGAGCAGCTCATCATTTTAACAAAGATAAAAGACCACTTACTTTATTTAAGACTCATGGAAAATATTGTAATTATCATCTCTGTCAGACAATAAGTTGCACAAGTTTTACTAACCAGTACAGTAATAGATATGCAGTTGTGTGATATCAATGCGTTTGCACTCCCAACTTGTCAAATACAACAGCTTGGCCAGCGCCCCTGTGCTTCAAACTATGATGCTGCAGCAGTTAGCATCACGTCTGGAGGCGCCTCTTTGGCATCATGTTTTTGTGGTATGCCTTCTAGTCAGGTGATGTAGTATAAAGAGTGAGAAAGTCTGCATGACTGATCAAACAGCACGTAACTTGATGTTATGTGATATGACATAACGTTGTTTTCACCCATGAGACCGGGGTTTCTTTTTAACTTACGTGAAGTACTTTTTTTTTTTTTTTTACTTAAGTAACTTACACAAGTTACGTAATGTGTGCAAGTTGTGTGGCATAACTTGATGTGATGTGACTTTACGTTACTTTCACCTAGGAGATTGGGAGTCATGTCCTGTGTGAAACCAATAGTCATTGACATTCTTTTTTTCTTTTTTTTTAATTTTACTTAAGTTATGTAATGTACGCAAGTTGCGTGTTGTAACTTGTCGTGATGACGTTACTTTCACCCAGGAGATTGGGGTTTATGAAACCAATAGACAACACTGACTTCTTTTTAACTTGATGCAATGTACGGAACTTTTATTAACTGATGTGAGTTACATGATGCAACTTGCATAACTGATTTACTTATTATAACCCAAACCATGATCTTTTCCCAAACCTCACCAAGTTTTTTTTTTTACATAAAACCTAACCAAGTAGTTTTTGTGCCTTTATTTTGAAGTTGCACATTGCATATTTATTATTGCTAACTTATGCTAACCATTGAGCCCTGCATGTGCAAAACTGACACTAGAGGTGGACCTACTGCATCATAGTTTGATCACTGACCAAGCTGCTGCATTTTGTGAGTTGGGAGTGCAAACATGTTGGTAATAACATGGTGGAACAGAAACTAGCTTCAAATGGAGGCACAGCTTTGGCCAAAGGTGCAAAACACAAGATTTCAGAAAACAAATAAACAAAACTGAAAAGAGCTGCAGTTCAGAAAACAGGACAAGAGAAAGCACATTTTAGGCTTGAAACTCAGACGAAGACACAACATTTGGTACAAGACAGCATTTCAGAAAACACAAAACTTCTGAAAACATTGTAGAAAAACAGGTCTTCGAGGTGATTTGTTGTCATTTTCCCATCAGATGTTGACAGTCTGTGAAGACTACAAGAGGTAGGATTTAGGACAAGGTGTGTTATTTACTGTCTGGAATGCACGAAACTCAGTGTGCTATCAGATATCTTGATGAGATATGGACAGGTTTGTGTACATTTTGTAGCAGAGCGATGACATTTGAGGATCGCACAGGGGAGGACAAGGACAGGTGAAAGTGCATCCAGAATGTTGTGTATATTTAAAGTTTTATTCACTGCCATACTTGATTGTTTCTTTAGTTATTCCCTTTGGCGATGAACTGCCATTGATATTGAGATCACTTACAGGAGCCTATTTGATGAATCACGCAACATGACTACAAAGTCAAACAGCATTAAGGATGAAAAAGATCGCAGCCACCAACCTCTTGTGGTTTCTCAAGTGTCATGTTTTCTGAAATGTTGTTGTGTCAAGAATAATGTGTGTTTAATTTATTTCTATCCATCATTTTTCTATGAGCAGCGTAAAAATGGGCCCGTGGATTCAACCCATCGCTGTGAGACAACAGCGTTTGTTAAGCACTGAGCCGCTGCACTGCCCCGACTGTGTCGACAAGTTTCTGACATTTTGTTTTGCACCTCAGGGCCGCTGCAGCTCTACCAAAGTGAAATGTCACACAATATCAGTTAAAGCCAGAACAGTAACTAATATGTGCATCTTAACATTTTCATGAGCTGGTGCAGATTGTGAAATTATTCCTGTAAATTATAATAGCATACATTTCTGAAGTCATACATGTGATAAGTAAAAAAACAACAACAATAACTTCAAGTTGAGATCATGTACACAGTTCATTTAGCCCCAAAAAACCCTTTGACAAAAAAATACTGGAAAGAATACTGGTCATGCTGAAGAATCTGTTGTAACTATGAAAAGTATTTATAAGCTTTTTTGTAAAAAAAAACAAAAAACAATCTATTGATTTTGTATGTTAGTGTAGCCATTTATAGATCAAATAACTGCAATATGTCTAATTTATACAAATACAGCCGTTTGACTGGTTCTATCATGACAGAATCTGAGCTGACAAACTGGATAAAGTACACGAGTCAACTGATAATTTGACAACTTTTGATTGATGACATTTGATGTCCACAGTAAAGCTTTATTCACGAGCTCTGTCACAGTATGCAAACATATGAACCTTTTCTGGAAGCTGTTCCTGTTTAATTCAACATGAAGCCTGTATAGTTGAAATGTTCTGTAGGCCGATCACTGTAAGCATTCATGAGTTGCTACTGACATTAAAGAATGTTATGATGTATTTATCAGGAGATATTAAATGTAAATATGATGAACTAAAGTATGTCTTTGATTGAGAAACATTTGAATCATATTTATAGTCATTCATAGAAGCTACTCTGTCAGGTTCAAGTTGTAAACCAAATACTGGGACGCTACGTGGGAAAAGTGGATTCATCACAAAAAGTTTGGGTGAAACTTTATTTTAAGGGGTGTCCATAAGACTGACGTGACACTTTCATAACCATGACATGACACCTGTCATGAACATGAGCGAGTCTTTGTGAATGTTTATGACTGTTGTCATTAAGTGTTAAGTGTGTCACTAGAGTTGAGGTCAAGGAAATTATTCATGTCGGGTAGAAAAAGCATTTAACAGTGTAATAACACTTAATGACAGTTAAATGACTGGTCCAAGATTTACTACAGTGGTTGAGCTAAAGGAAAATATTCATAACACAGTTATAATGATCTCATGACAGCTTATGTCAAAACCGACCACATAAGACAATTTAATGTGATATTAACACATAATGCTAAGTAGTTTGATAATTACACCTGCTATGGCATTTCATGACTCAGCTATGCTGTCTTGGTTCATGTCAAGTTGTCATAAGAAAGACATTGTTGTCTTTGTTAATAACAAGCTGTCATAACAAAGATGTTGTTTTGGTTAATGTCAAGTTGTCATAAGAAAGACATTGTTGTCTTGGTTAATGTCAGGTTGTCATAACAAAGACGTTTTGGTTAATGTCCAGTTGTCATAACAAAGACAATGGCAAGTAATGGTTAATGTCAGGTTGTCATAACAAAGACGTTTTGGTTAATGTCAAGTTGTCATGACAAATACACTGACATTTTTGTCTTTGTTAATGTCAAGTCATCATAACGACTTTATTTTGGTTAATGTCAAGTTGTCATTAGAAAGACATTAACAGATTATGTTTTCTTGGTTAATGTGAAGTTGTCTTAGGAAAGACGCTGTTGTTTTGGTTAATGTTACAACATCTCAACCAATGTCAACATTGCATTAAAGATGACATAACCAAATGACACTTAATGAAAACCGTAATTAACATTCATAAGGAATCTGATCATGGCTATGATGGTTTCGAGTCACCCTTATAACATTCATAAGGAATCTTATCATGGCTATGATGGTTTCGAGTCACCCTTATGTACACTTCAAATAAAGTGTTACCACAGTTTGTTTACTCCTGCAAAATTGGAGATGTTTTTCTGACAAACTGTGTTTTCGAGGCTGATGTGGAGAATGCATTTCAAATTGAGCTTTTTCAGGTTTGCTCATCACACTGCCAAGCTGCTGCCAGAGGAGGTCAGCATACATAACAGACCTCAGAGTCCTGCCTACTCCGTCTCGCTAAGGGAGGGATTAGAGATTCAGCTGAACCAAACTTTCACACACATACAAGCTATTGGAGTTATACACAGTATGAATTCTGCTGGAAAACTCACCTGTGTCAACATCACATGTCAACAAGAGACTATGTCAATACGTCCACAGTGGAAAAAATAATAATTTAGAGCTTAGTTCCTTAAATGCAAGTGTTGCTGTGCCTGCTGGATGTGTCAATGTGCAGATTATTTGCTAACATGTTAGTGTCAACATGAAGTTCTGTTAAGCTCAGCTTGTTGAGGGCAAAACAACGACAACAATCACTGAACTGCTGCGGCTTGCACATGCTGCGGGGTCCACACAGGCTGCGTTTCTGCTGCGAGACAGCTGCTGGAGGTCTGATCTTTCTACGTGGAGTCTGCAGAAGAGTATGAAGAGAAGAAAAGAGCTGTTTTCTGAACACAGTTAGTGATTTCCACCCTTGTTCAGACAGGGAGGGAGAAAAGGATGAATGGAAGAGAAAAGAGAGAAAGACTTTTTTTCATGTCTATGACATACTGCACAGATGTAGTTAATGAAACTGTATTGAGAGGTGTCCTGTTCCTGAATCTCTAGATGCAGCGTGGCTGCAGCTGCGCCTGTCATACACATGAGCAGGGCTGCACATGTGGGCTGCACATGTGGATGCTCTAACCTGTTAATGTGGGCGCCGAAATAAAATTCAACAGGTAACACCATGTGCATACTGCTCGAGCGTCTAGTGTGTGCAAGCCATAGATTTTCATGTGGCTTAAAGAAAAGATAAACCAAACAAAAGTAAGTTTGGTGCCTGAAAGGCAAGTCTGATGAGGTATATGATGTGTATGTTAACTTATGTCAGATATTCATAGACATTTACCCTATTTTGTCATGTATACAGTATGTATGTGCTTGTTCACAATATGCACTCATATATCTGAACAGATGACGCTAAAACTTTATTTTAAAAAGTCCTAATCAATAACAGTCTGAATCAAAGCAGTGTGCAAAACTGAGTACAGCAGTCCAGATAGTGACTTGGAGCCATAGACTGAATAGGTTGTAATCCTGTTTAATATACAATCTATGGTTGAAGTGAGTTGTATCCTCCCACCCCCTCCTCACCCAGACACAACAGAGACAGGCAACCTGCAGGAGCTCTGCAGGAGCACAGGATGTATGCAACATCATAAATTGACAATAAAGTGATAATGAGTCCTCTGTTGAAAGCATTCTGCATTCATTTGAACTCTGATTAATGTGAAACTGTCACACAAAACAGTTATTACAGTCCAGAATGGAAATTTCAAAGGACACTGCAGCTGTAGCGTTCATATCAAGTGAAGTTTTTCAACTTGTTTCCTTGATCTCTGATGACACATCATGGTCATTTTATAATTTATGACAATAAACATTATAACAATAAATGTATTACAGATTTCTCCTTTAAACACATTGGGCCGGATTTACTAAAATCCTAGTTTGCGTGTACTAATTTGCTTGTGCAATCTAGAATTTTGCGCGTGGGGCGGAACTATGGAGATAGATTTGTGTCTTTATTATTCAATCAAAAAAAACTTAACTTCAATCAAAAAAAAACATTTTCAATCAAAAAAAA
>JAJHUR010111164.1:3541-32307 GCA_027495735.1 Lutjanus campechanus | reverse complement strand
TTTTTTTTTCTTAAAAAAAAGAAAAGAAAAACGTAGTCTGCCCACTAGATATTTCCTCAGACATGTCTGTCATATAGTGGTATAAGCATGTTTGGATGTGCTTTTGTAAACTTTTTGCATGTTTTTTTTCATAAGAAAAAACTCATTAATCAGCGATTAATGTAACAGTTGACAACTAATCGATCAATCAATTAGTCTTTGCAGCATTGTTTGAATTCCAGAAAAGCTGATATGCGAGAAAGAGCACAGACTGATAAGCTTCATTATTGGACTAATTTTTTGTTTTTCTATAAAAAAGTGAGGTCAACACCAGACTGTGCAGACTGTGTGATCAACTCCACAAGGCCTGGCAGACAAAGAACTGTGCCCAGCCAAAACTGTGCGAGCCTGCGAGTATAGATGCTAACGCAAAACATTTGTAGTGCTGTTTTTTTATGAACAGTTAATCCATTACAACATGAGATTGTAGTTAGGAAAACTTTGATCCCGTCGGGGGCAAATAAGGATAGCGGTTTTTAGTCAGTTTGTTGATTGTTGAAAAGATTAAAAATAAAATGAAGTTTTTGTTTTTTAAAGGCCCCTCACATAAAAAGGGTTTAACAAAAGAGGGGAAACAATATCAGTCATAATATCTTGTTATACACGTTTAGGCACATACGCACACACAAACAGAGGCCTCATCATCCCCTTCTGGAGACCACAGTGAGCACAGTGGGCAGCGGAGTTGGTGGCCAGGGCCAGAAAAATTAAACCATCTACAGGGAGCTCTAGTCCGAGAATATGAACAGAAAAATGAAGGTGACATTTGAGAGAGAGGGAGAGAGAGGGAGAGGTGTACTGGTGAGGGAGGGAGGGGGGATTTAATAGGTCCCTGAGACACGAAGGGTGTGAGATGAGATGATGAAACCAGAGGATAGAGGGGAGGGAGGGCGGGAAGAGAGAGGGAGATTGTGTGTCAAAATGTGGATGTTTGGAGATTGGGCTTCCAACCCTGCCAAATGATTAAAATGTTCCCTCTGACATTCATATTCCCCTATCTGGATTCCTGCCTACGTACGACGGGCCGCGTTGAATATGAATTCAGAGATGGCCGTATAGAATTTGATCTGAGGAATGTTTATGGCTGGAGATGCAATTTAGGCATGTTGCATTTGGTGACAGAGAAAGGAAAGATAAGATTTGATTTTATTACGCTTGCATTTTGACCATCAGAAACCACTGACTCATCAGCAGCAGTTCTGCTTAAAATATGAATAAAGAATTCAGCCAATATGTATTATTCTGTTATTTTGTTTAAGCCGTTGTTTTTGTTGATTTTGATTAATCAATCATTATTTTGTTATTATTGTTATTTATTATGTTTAGGCTGTTGTTCTGTTTCTTGTTCAAACAGTTTTATTTCACAAAGACTAAGACAAAGAAGTTAATTGTAATGTTTAATCTAGGGCTGCAACATCCATGAAACGTTAGAGAAAAATGGAAAAATGTACACCCCAGTTTTTCACAGTCCAAGGTGATGTCTTTAAATGCCTCATTTTGTCAGCCTAAAACCCAAACATATTCAGTTTAATATGATAATAAATGAGTAAAAGCAGGAAATCTCTGTTTGAGAGGCTGACAACAGCGTTTTCTGCCATTTTGCATGAAAAATTACTGTAATGATTGATTGGTTATCAAAATAATTTAGTAGTTTAATTCCTTCTTACCACTTGCCCGACCATATAGCAGTAAGTGGGCAGTCCTTACTGTTGAGCACTGACTATGAATTATAGCCTATGCCGTAAAATTTCACATAAAATTGCTGCATTGACACAAAACAAAAAACAAAGTCGGTCATTTTCTTTGTTGATCAATCCTTTCGGTTATTTTCTCTATCAGCTGATCAGCTGTTTGGTCCACGAAATGTCATAATACAACAAAAAATGTCTCCCCCGAGCCCAAGGTGGTGTCCTCAAATATCGCTCCCAGTTCACAACCCAAAGACATTCAGCCCGCTGTCACAGAGGACCGAAGAAACTATTTAACAGTTACATTCAACTTTAAAAAATCACTCACCCTATCAATTGATCATCGAAACAGTTTGCGATCAATGACAGTAGTTGACAACCAATCAATTAATCGTTGCAGCTTTAAAACAAAAAAAAAGAAGAGAAAACCACAAACAAACTCAAAACAAGCTTGCTCCTTCTATTTTATCAAATGGTAATTTATCCAAATTGAGTATTTTAATTGTAATAGATGCAAACGAGTATTTAGAAGAAAAATAAAAGTCGTAAAAGATCAGAAACTGTATTGTCCACAGAAATCAGTCATTCACATTTACCTGACCTTTCTAATCAAAATAAAACATGCAATTTTTAAAAATTAAATTTTGACCAGGTCAGACAGTATTTTGGGTGTTCTATAATTAAATACAATTGAATGAAATTGAATGAAATGCAATTAAATTGTGTGCACCACACACACACTTACACATACTCACACATGGACACACACACACACACACAGAAACACACACTAAATGCACAACAAAAGAAATCAGGGGGACCTCAGACATCAGAATCTCCCTGAGTGTGAGTCGCCATCCCTTCCCTTCCAACGCTCTAGAGATGAGGGTTGTCATGGTTACGGGGGCAGAAAAATCACCCCATGGCCCACCCCACCCCCCATGACACGCACACACACACGCACACATACATATATATATACACATACACCATTTTTCCCTTCAGTTGTCCAGGCATAGCTGATGTCACTGGTGAAACTATGAATTTAACATACAGGTCAGGAGATGCATATCTGGGCTGTGGTAAGCCGTCAGGAGACGTAAAGAGAAAAAAAAAAAGGAACAGGAGCCTCGCTTCTTGACAGACACACACCGTCCGGGCGCCCTTGAAATTTAAAAGAGAAAGTAATAAAAAACGAAAGGAAATTCCAAATTCAATCTCAGAGAGATTTGCTATTGAAGATGTTCTCCCTTTTGCTCCCCCTTTCTCCTTTTCAGGTGCAATTAGACCCTTTTCTCTGGGAAAAAGAGGCAGGGAAAAGGCAAAAAGAGAGAGAAACAGGGAGACCCTGATTGAAGGGAGAGATGGATGGTGAAACAAAGCAGAGAGAGGAGGAATAGAGGAGATTCTTTTGAGAGTTGCTTTTGTTTTTGCTTGTCGCTGCTTCTGTGGCATTATAAAAGAACTTCACTATAAGCACTTAGGGGATTACGGTGCACTTGCTTCTGATAAATATCTTAATTTTGATGCGATTTTTAAGCCATCAACATAATTATTATTTTTCATTTTTCTTCCCCCCTTCCAACTTGTTTTTAATGAAGACCCTTTTCAATAAACAAATGGATATGCATTAAGGGGGATGATGGGGCTTTCAAGTATAAACCTCTCATGTCTATTAAGTGCTTCCATTACACCACGTTTCTTCAGCAGCCCCCCTCTAAATGTTTTTTTTTTCTGTCTTGAGAGCAGATCTGTGAGGTCTCTAGTTTGTAGAGATGCTCAATTTTCCATTTTTTTGCTTTTCAACAATGTTTATTTGGCTGTTTATTTAGATATTCATTATTTTTACTTTTGTTTGCAGGTAAAAATTTAACTAAAGAGTCTATTAGGCAGCATGCATCTGAATGTCTGCTATTTCATTAATATTTAATTAATTAATATGATATTGAATGAAGTACATTGACATTTTTAATTATTCTTAAATTATTAGGTTTGTTTAAAATATATATTTAGCATGATTTACAAAATTTACATGATTAATTAATATCTAACTAAATAAATCCATTAAAAGTGTAATTCCTCTTATCAAAGAATTTATATTGAGACATTTAATCCCCAGACTTGTGGCCATTAGGTGCATTCTGTTGAGAAATAACAAATAGAGGATGATAAATCAGTGCACTACGTCTGGATATTGTCCTCATATAATTGGTGTTTGATATCTCTGATTGACTATTGATCGGCACTGAGTTTTGACCCCGGCAATAAATCCAGAGCCCTGGTGGCCAGGACACTGCATCGTTGAATCTGAAATATTTTATCTGCGGCTTAAGAGGAATAGCCACTTATTCTCCCCTTACACACGTTTTTCTTTTTTTATGACAGCAGTGCTCTCATCTTTCCTCTTAAGTTTTACCCTTTTGTGACCTTTTGGAGAGACCAAACGTGTCTGCGTTATATATGGGCTGTCCTGCGATGACGGGGCGGCTAGGGAGGTTATGGAGGGGGTGCATTAGCCAGTCCCCCCACCACCACCACCACCTCCACTGCCCCCGTCTTCTCCAACCCAACCCCGCCATGGCAGAGTCCCCAACCCCAACCCCTACTCCGCTTCACTTCATTCATTTTGTTCGTCCCCTGCGGTCGGCCGGCAAGGCCTCTAAATCCTCCCTTTATTGTACACGGCGCACACAAAGGCTGGGCCTGCTCTCTCATTTCCTTGATGTGCCTTTGGACAGCGGCGGTGGCTTTGTAGGCATCGATGCAAACATTAGCATAAAGCAGCTCCTGGGGACCGGTGAACAATCAACTCAACTGTTTCTGGTCAATCCAGTAGACTTACATATGATGTGTGACCACGGGAATTAAATACCTGTGTTGTGCTTTCAGTATGGGAGCCGGCAAGGCAAGGTAGCCTAAGACAGTCAGTTAGACAAGGACAGAGAGATGACCCTCTTGATATTTAGTGATGTGAATCTTTCCCTTGACTTTGACCTCACCTCTCTTGCTCCTCACCTTCCTCTCCACAACCAACAAAAGTGGGATTACCCGGAGAAAGAGAGTAAAAAAAAAAAAAAGTTGGTGTGTTTATGGCCGAGTTAAGCTTTTTGAACCAGGGGGAGTTTCCTTCCGAAAATAGACTCACTTCAGGCTGGTAATTATTGACCAGGAGGGGAGAGTGCATGACAAACAACACACTCATTACACATGGAGATTGCCTGCTCACCACCGAACACCAGAACAGCAATGCAAATGGGAGCCTGCCCCCTTTTTGTGTGGTCAGAAATCTAGAGGGTCATTAGGATTTTTGTTGGGCCCGTTTAATGTTCCTGAGTTGCATGTGGGAGTCAAGCTGCCTTTGAGGAGGTGGCAGGGGCTCGAGGGAGGGGAGTCGGTGGCCCCGGCGTCTGCTTCAAAGGCTGGGCTCCATCTTTCATGTCTTTCTCATGTGAAGTGACGAGAGCATACAGAAGAATACACGCAAATGTAGGTTTCACATGTGGTTGCTTTACCTCTGCAATGAATCCAGTCTGTGAAAAAAAAAAGTATTTTTCTAATATTCATGTCACCATTGTGTTCTTTATGTTTGCATTTTAAAATATTTATGTAGTTTTTTTGTTTCTATGTGCTATAACACTTGTTGAAAAAAATCAATATGAAAGAAAAATGCAAAATATTAAGAAGACATCTGTATGAAGGGAAAAAAAACATTATCTGCTGTTTTTTGCGCACATTGTAAAAACATGCATTTAAATATAAAATCACAGCATAATATACACTGGTCATAGAAACTTGCTTCTACATTATCAGGCTCACAAATATAGTATAATGTGTAATGTTGTAAAAATATTAATTCAGAAAATAAAATTTAGTTCAGTAATATTTCAGTTTGGATAAAAGGAGGAATATTTTCCTTCATTAAATCATCTCTGAATATTTTATGTACAGCTGAATGAAATCATATTATATAGTTTTGTCAGATGCTCACTGCCTTCATCATAATTAATAATTCTGTTTGTGTAAATAAAAATAAATAAGATGATTCTATAAGTCAGATTTTGGATGAGTAATAATTAATTCTGTACTTGATATTGAATGTCATTTCAATATATACATTCAAGTTGTCAACTTTTAAATTAATTGCCAGCTATTTAGATAATCAATTAATCAAGCAATTTGTTTTAATTGAAAAAAAGTCCAAATTCTCTGATTCCAACTTATCAAATGTGAATATATTCTGGCTTCTATAGTCTTTCGTGATAAAGTGAATATCTTTGGGCTGTAGACAAAACAAGACATCTGAGGACATCATCCTGGGCTTTGATGAACAGTTTTCACCATTTTCTGACATTTTATAAACCAAAGAACTAATTGAATAATTGAGAAAACAGGAAAATCAACATTGAAAATAATCATTAGTTGCAGCCCCAATCTTGTATACACATGTTGGAATCTATGAGAACATTTGCACTGTAGTCTTCATAATTTACACAGTATATATTGACATTGGCTTTTAATATTTACAAAACATCCTGGTATTTAATAGGAATCATCCTGCAACTCGTCTCCTCTGGACTTCCGTGTGAGCTTTCCAAGGATACAAGTAAACAAACACAATTGTTCGACAACAATGCACACTCCTCTTTTACCTGACTTCTCTTCACGTTGCATTTATGAAACAAGATTACATCGCCCCTGCATTTTTTCAATTCCCAAATGTTTATCAGGCAGATGAGAAGCAGAACAGTTGTAATAGCGACGTGTCATTATTCATAGTCGATATTAGCTGTGTGACACTGACGCTTTCTCCGTGGCGTGGCGGTTGGTTTATTTCTACCCATCAGGTACTGGGGCGTGACAGGGGGAAGTGTTGTTAGGACTGAGGTCCCTACAATGTCCCCTGATGTGGACAGACATTATAAATGACATCGCCCAATCAGATGCGAGATGGCGACCGGGGGTTGTGGTGGTGTGTGTGTGTGTGTATGTGTGTGTGTGTGTGTGTGTGTGTGTGTGAGGAAAAGGAGAAAAAGGGATGGTGGAGAGAGGAGAAGATGAGAAAACATGGGGAGCCTCATTTGATGCAGTTAATGTGCAGATTTATGTAGAGGGACAGTGGTCAACATTCATAAGATCTCCCTTCCTCTCCCTCCCAGCCTCCCCGCCCCTGCCTCCTCCCTTCCCACCCCATTTCTTTCTATCTAACCCCCCCATCCCACCCCACTTCCCCCACAGGCTTGCCCCCCCACCCCCACCCCCCCCATTCTCTCCCACTCTGTCACTCACCATCATTCCTCCCCTCTTCTCTCCCCTGTTTTTTCCCTGTCTCTCATCTGTCTTTCCTGACTCCCTCCCTTTCTCCTCTTCCGTCTCCCTATGAAGGGACTGAGACTGTTGTGGACTGCAGCGATCAGACCAATAGGAGGCATAGGTAGACCACAGAAACACACAGACCACAGCACCAGAGAGTGAGAGGGGAAGAGATGAGACATATCCAACATTCAATATTTTATTTCTGTGTTACACAAAGCTGCCAGCATTTCCGTTCAACACAGAAACAGACAATACATTTAGGTATACTTTTCAATGATGTATATTATTATATGCAAAGTGAAACTAACTAACTAGAGAAAAGCTGGTTTATATTATAATGTACAGAGATTTATAAAAGAACAAGAATTGCTGTATAGAAAAAAGGTCCAAAGCTGTTAAAGAAGCTGTGTATCTCATTTGGACAGTTGCATTGTTTTGAAACATATAAGTGGATTCAAATATCGATTATTTTCATTATCAGTGAATATATTCATAATTTTCTTGATTAATTGATTAGTTGTTTGATCCATAAAATGCCAGAACATTGTGAAAAATTTTGATCACCGTTTCCCAAAGCCCAAGATGACGTCCTTAAATGTCTTATTTTGTCCACAACCCCAAAAATGTTCAGTTTACTGTCACAGAGGACTAAAGAAACCGGAAAATATTCAACATCTGAGAAGCCGAAATCAGGGAATTTTGACACAGAATGATTAATTGATTGTTAAATAGCTGGCGATTAATTTAACAGTTGATTTATAATGGCTGAATTGATTAATCGTTTGAGCTGTAGTATAGGATAAATTGCAGTAAAACTTGAGCAAAACTGATTGATAATGCAATGTGCAGAGTTCCATAAAAGAAGAGGAATGACTTCATAGAAAAAAGGGTAAAAAGTTGTAAAAGAAGCCATTTATGTGGAGGAACAGTTGTGTTATTTTGAGACGTAATAAGAAGTGGGTTAGAAAGAAAATCATAATCATCAGTAAACTAATTATGGTAATCCTAAAACTATTCATTTTTTATGTATTTCTATAAAAATGTGCTGCATTATTGTTGAGAGGAGTATGGCAAAATATATCTCCCCTGTTTTGATTCATTTTGTTTAATAATTTCACTCCATTTTAGAGCTGCAATGATTAAACAATTTTACAAGATTAATCAACTATTAAATCACCAACTGCTTTGACAATGGATCATTTTGAGCAATGTTTTTGAATGAAATATATCCAAATTGCCTGATTTAAGCTTCTTAAACGTGAATATTTTTTGATTTATTTACTCCTCTGTTGCAGTAAACTGAATATTTTTTGGTTGTGGACAAAACAAGAGATTTGAGAACATCATATTAGGCTTTGAGAAACACTGATTGACATTTTTCATATTTATAGACTGAACAACTAATTGATTAATCAAAAATAATAATTGTTAGATTAATTGATAATGAAAATAATTGTTAGTTGCGGCTCTAATATGCAAAATGAAACCAGCTAACTAGAGGAAAACTGGTTGATGATACAATGTACGGAGATCTTTTAAATAACAGGAACTACTGTATACAAAAAAAGGTCAAAAGCTGTAAAAGACACTATTTATATATCTCTATTTTGAGACATATGATTAAGAATGGATTAGAAAGAAAATCATATTCATCAATAAACTATAAGACCATCATAATAATTATATGTTTTTGTAAACTTAACTGCATTATAGTCACAGGGAGTTTAGATTTTCATTGCATCTTCTACATATGTTGCTGCTGCTGCTCTTGCAATGTAAAAGTTCAGATCTATTCAATCTCATCCGTTCCTCACAACCTTGAATATGGACCCTTTCTATAGCATCAGTTTTGACGTTATTATGTTGACATTAAATTTGATGGAAAAATAACCTTCTCCTGCCGTCCAAGGCTGCATAACCTCGATATGCGTTCATGTGATGTTGTTTTTTTTTGTTTGTTTTTTTTCATTTCAGGGGATAGATTCATTCACTTAAATATTTATTTTATGATGAGTGTATTTATCTTAGAAATTTGCTTAGTTTGAATCACACCCATTTGTATTTGGCTAGTCTGTGTCACGTTGGTGAAGCAGTTTGTGGGAAGAACGTAAGTGCAACAAGAGAAACTTTTTGCCCCTGCTCTCGGTGAACTGAAAAACCATCCAAAATTTAAAATGTCACAGTATTTCCCTTTAAGCATTCTGCATTATTTTCATTATAGTCATGTAAAAACCCACGCATGGCTTCATTTACTGATTGAATCAATTTATTTCCGAATTAGCCCCCCAAACCCAAACCCAAACACACACCCGTGCCACGCACACCAGCTTGCGTCACTTTCTCATCTTTTTGCCCTTCATACAGTACTTTCCCTCGCACTTTTATTCTCTTTCCCCCTTTTCTGACTCTCCCTCTCTCTTTCCCAGTCCACTGAGTTTTCTGGTAATCCCTCTCAATCATTACAGAGGCCCTTCACTCTTCGTGGGACTTTCTCACCCCTCGCTACGCCCCAGACTTCCATCCATTTTCCTTCTCTCTCAAACCCGCCTCGGCACGTCCTCTCTTTCCATTTCTAAGGTGGAAAACTAACAGAAATAACTTTTCTGACACACCGCTTAAAGGCATAATATGCAACTTTTTCCTTAAAAAAACAATGTATAGACTCTGCCCTCTGCCTGTATTTCCTTTTTTTCTCTTTATTTTGCTGTGCCGGAGACACTGTACCAACCCAAAATGTCATTATTTGACATCCTGGGAATGAGACTCAACAGTCTGGTGTATTTAAGAGCTGCTCAGACAAGTCCTGCTTATTCTACCTTTAAAATCTAAAATACTCACATGTTCGTTTAGGTCTTTGCTTAACTTAGATTCAGAGTTATGAATTAAGAAAGACTGGAAATTCACAAATATACATGCAAATATATGAACAGCACTCAGAGCACTTTTCATAGGGTTGCACAAGACACACCGTATGTGTGTGCACCTGTTTGGAGATACTTTTCCATAGGTAAAAGGCTTAAGAAAGCAAATAACATCACTAACATTCAAATGTGAGTTTCACTTTCATGCCAGCAATCATTTTGTCACACATTTTCAAACGGGGCATATCTTGTTTTGGAATGAAAACTCTTCAAGCTCAGTGTTTCTACCTGCAGCAGCGACCGTCTGTAGTTTTCTCTGTCTGAGAGCCTAAAGCTGCAGCTTTACAAGTGAACCTGCCAGTGTGATCTCAGACTGGCTGCACCCTGGGGCAAGGCAGAGGAGACTATACGTGTGTATGAGTGAATACCGTATGTGTGTGTGCGTGTGTGTGTGTGTACAGTGTGTTATAGCTGGCACAACCACCCTTGAAAAGCACTCTCGAGACCCTTGATTCCATAGCTCAATATTATGATCTCTGAGATCTCTCTTATGCCAGGATGGAACTTATGGATTTGGGGCGTTCGCCTTGCAACACTATTAGCCTGCTATTTCCATACGTTGTCCTTTAGCCTCTGGAGAAGAGGGGCTTTTTTTTATTAGCCTGGCTGGGTGTTAGTTGCTATCTCTGATGTGAATAGACTGTAAAATTCAGATTCAGTTTTATTGATAGCAGGCTTGAACATTAGCAACTAGCAACGCTTTCCCTAATGAAAATCCCTATAACAATCCAATAATCCTGACTTTATAGTGACCTCACATGTTATGGTATTTTTTATTTCCTATGGCATCACTATCACATTCGTCTAATATTTCCATGGGGACTAATTGCTCTGGTGTGATTTCCTCTACAGTTGATTATTTGGATTACTTTAGTTCAGCTCTGACTCCCATGTGCCTGCACACATCCATTCAAGCTGCGTCCAGTGAGGATGGTTTTACACTAATGCAGTCTGTTAAAAGTGGAATTACACAGGCGATGAAGTCAGCACACACCCACCATTGCTGTTTATGAGTTGCAGTTTTTTTTTTTTTTACTATTGCTAAGAAGCATTTACACGTACTTAAAATACTTTTTTGATTAAAACAGAAACACACATACATCACACAATTAGCCAAAGAGTTAATTTCCCTCTCAAAACCACAGTTTGTTCATTAAATACCAATTCTACATTTCAAAATGCAAAATCAAGTTTTCTCCCTATAACCGTGATGGTTCTAGACCATTTTTACCTGGGGGGCCAGGCTGGAGCCAGTTTTGTCAGAGGGGCCCATTCAATGCGGGTAGTAATAGTACACAAATTAACAGTGCACCACAAGCTGAGTGCCTTACTGAAGAGAAGGCAACTTTAGATGGATAAATAGCACTACAGGCCAGGAGAGAAATATTCCTGAATGTACACCAACTCTATCAAAACACTGGTTGGTCTATTTTACGCAACATAAATGAGCTGTTTCTCAGTGTTTGATCTGATCATTCAAGAATGCTCATCAGCTGTTTCAATAAAGCGTTGTAGCTGCTGTTGTCACAGGATGTAAGGCTTTATACTATATTTAAGGTTTTGAACATTTGTAAATAAGGCAAAACAGATCCATAATTGTGGTAATGGGTAATCTTGCATGTGAAGAAAATGTAAGCATTTTGGAAATGTGTTAATTGGCTGCATATGCTGTGAAAACAACATGAATTGTGTTAGCTGTATAGCCTAAAACAGACAGATGGTGTGCTAATTGTGTTTAGAGTTTTGAAAATGTGACTACAGATTGGACAAAAGGATGTTAGCACTTGTAAAAAAAAACTGTAGTACGATGTGGATGTGTCCAGAAGCAGAACAAACTTTTCACAAACCACAAACTCATTTTCATATTTCCCTTTTCTGCATAGCACATTAGAGTCTTTAGCACTATTTATGGAGTGCAACTGTCAGATGTCGTCGTAAAGCAAGAGGCTGTGATTTTAAAGTTGACAAAGAGTTTCCTTTCATTCTAGTTAGGGGAAAGATGGCTTGATTGACAGAGAAACACTTGAAGGGCGATACAAAGATAGCTAGCTGGGACGGCTGGAGAGCGCGAGCGTGAGTTGCACTTGCTAATTAAAAGAGAAGCAGCTGTCTTTCTTTCTGTTTCTGTTATTCCCTTGTTCCTGGGAGTATTAATGTTTTATTCAGGAGAAACATAACTACAGATGAAATTAATAAAATCAGGCCCTGCCTTTCCCTTGCTATCTCTTGGGGGGGTGGGAAATTCAAACGCTCGTTTCTCCCGGCTTTGAAAGTGCAAACTCAAAGTGCTCCGTGTACTGTAGTTTTCATTTCTTCATTTCCTGCATATTAAGTTACTTTTCCCTTTTGTTTCAAAGCGCATTGCCCCGAAAATAAAGATCAATTTTTCAGTGTGAGAGGCTTTGGAATTAGAGCAGTGTTTTTCCACACTAGCAGAGTGATTTACTGTAGTTACTGCATTATTTTCATGGGATGTGTTGTCTGCATGGAATTTTTTTTTCCCTTTCTCCCATAAAATGTTGTATCACAAATTACAGAGTGTGGAGCTTTTAGTCCTGTTTACGCAGCTCTATATGGGATAGAAGAGAGGAAGTGCGGCTATATTTTAGTATGCTGCTGCGGCTGTGTTGCTGTATTAAGCGTGTTCATACATTTTTGTTGATTGTGCGAGTGTGTATGTGTGCATGCGAGTGTGTTTCATTTGACTATACATCCAGGCCCTGGGAGTATTTGCCTGTCTGATCACCTCATGTGAGTCTAAGAAGGGCAGCCATGCGCGACTAACACGCACTTCAGAGTTGAACTAATTGTGTCATTTTTAACATGAATCTGTGCTTGCCCACATTTTATTCACTCTCTTTCCTCTCCCTTTCCCCTGAGCCACACAATGAATGCAGAGTGGAGCAGGGCCCTCGCATCCATCCAACTCCGGAGGAATTTTCAATGCTGCATGCAGGTGCATCATTTATTTCCCTGCGATTCTGGTGCTTCTATGTGTGTGTAAGAGCTCTTATGCCTCTAACTTTGTGAGGACCAAATAACCTCACAGTGATAATAAGACGAGGAGAAATGTCTGACATTTTTGTTGGTTTTTATTGTGACAGAGTTAATCGTGAGGTATTTCTGAGGTGGCGTTTAGGGCGGAGGTCATTACTCGGGTTATGGTTAGAGTTAAGTGTAGCATCCAGGTTAAGTATGACAATTAAGCCTGTGTGGGCTCTAATGTATTGGTTAAGCTTTGTGTTATGATTCTCGTAAACCCTAACCACAGAGCACCACACTCACGGTTTTGCATGTTTTTATCCCGTTAAGCAAAAATCACATATTTTGCATTATAGCTGACAATTCTTCGAAGCATAACACAAGGTTTTAGACTAATTTCCTACCTTGCATGAAGCCACTGGTTTCAGTTTCAAGCCAGCATGGAATGAAAATGAACTTGTGAAGTCTTGAGGCTTTCGTAAAATAGGTGATCCATCACAGTGCGGATTTAGACACCTTTATTTATCATTGAATGATCATATAGTGGCAAGCAGGGATTGTTCACTGTTGTTCGGCATCCTATTCAGAACTGAAGAGTTTACCATACTTTGTAGTTATTTCTCTGTGGGGTCCAAGCACATACTGGATTTGGTGTGTAAATTGTCATATTTCTGTAGATCATGACTATGCAACTGTCTTTAACTAGGACTGAAACTGATTATAATGTGTTTGAAAGCAGCATATACAGTAACTGCATCATATAGTCTAAAAATTACTGCTTTTTTTGAAGTAGGAAAAATAATCAAGCTTTGTCATTTTTGAAAATGAAGTAGTTTGCTCTCACGGCTACATCAAAGCCCTGTCGCGTCCCACTGACTTCCATCCTCTCCTATTGTTTTTGCCAAGTTGGACCAAAAAGGGAACTTGATCTATTTAACTCTTCCTCTATCTATTGTTTCTTACTCTGTTTTTCCCTCATTGTGAGAGAATTCTGCAGCAGTCAGCATCAGTCAAGATGAAGGCTGATGTTACAGACTGTACATGTAATTGTATATGTGCCTGAAAACTAATATCACTGCAAACACGGTTATGTAGCTAGAAAGGCTCGGTACTTTGATTTGGGATATTTTCACATATTTTGGGAGTGGGCTGCTCGTTCTTAATATAGACAGTGCAAAAAGGCAAAACAGAGGAAAACTGGGGGGAAAAAAATCTTTGGAAGTCGATCCCAGCCCAGTGGGGGGTACACATGTGTTTCCAGACATGGAAGACATTACTACCCAACTATTCACTGACACATTTCAGTAACGCGTGTGTCACCTTTCACTGACTGAGTAAGTGCACGTTCCGCATAAACTCCCACTTCCATTGCTAACAGAGCCTCGGCCCTGAAATGACAGCTGGTCAGTGGCATCAGTCTTTTGAAAACATTTGCTCCTTAATGTAATTTAAAAGTTCCCCAGACAGATGGGGCTTCTGTAATGGGTGACATTTGTTATTTATGCATATTGTGGATGTGAGGATAAATATGTTTTTATCCAGGAGTAGACAGCTGACACAGATCATGCAGTGCAAGCACACTTTTTCACTTAGAGGGCCAAAACTGAAATAAATGGTGGGTGAGGGGCCAGAAGCACCTCTTGTATTGTTAAGATGCACATTTGTACCCTTGGATCCCAATTTCCCTTAGTTGACTGACCTCTTGTGCATCACTACACCCACCATCAACTATGAAAAATAATTAATAATGAGGTACCTTACACACAGCATTTACTTTAACTTGCAAAAACAGCATAAACTGTGATTTATATTATAGTTTTACATTTTTATGTCTTTTTCTTGCAACAAACATCTGACGAGCCAGGTGGAACCTTATAGTGGGCTCACAGGCCCCACGTTGGGCAGCCCTGCTCCAGTGTTGTGGTGCTTTACAATTACAGCACATATGGGAGCTGCCCAGTACCGCCGCTGCTCACTTAACAGCTTCACTGCAGCAGCTCAGGGTTAGATGCCTTGCTCAAGAGCACAGAAAAAAACTTAAATTTTAACTTTCATTTTCCCATCAATATTTTGAAAATTCCCAAACATGGAGGCATGTTGGAGACAAGCAGCAGTAATTGAAGCCTTTGCAGCCCACTGTTTCACTGTTGTTGAATCTAAGTACATCTGAGTGTGTGAAGCCATTCTTCACACCGCAGTGAGTACTGAGGCTTTTTAATGGCAGTCTCTGTCTCTTAGCCCTGTGATCTCTCACTCCACTCAGCCATAGCCACAGAACCTTAATGGACTTCCTACTACACAAATAATGAGATAAGTTAAGACGTCACGGACAGCGAGACGGAGATGTAAAAACAAAGAGAGAGGACGGTGCTCAGGCCTGAGCGATTACATGCCAGATGCAGATTGTGGTATTTAGGTCCTGGAACAAACAAATAGGCACACAGACACATGCTAACACACACACTGCATGCACATACCTTTACCCACCTAACAGCAACACATGCACTCAGACACACACACACGAGCCGAGGCAGTGCTGTCTGGTTGATCAATAGTTTCCTGTGCTGGGGAGGGGTGATGACTGCAGACAGCAGTCAAAGCCCTGAGGACCAGAGGGTGACACCCCTTATCAACTGAGCAAGGTGAAATGTCAAACACTGGATCTGGAGCTCTCTTTCTCTTTTTTTTTTCTATGAGAAACTCCTCAGTTTCCCTCATTTTCTTTCTCCGATTCTGATTATCTGAACTTCTTCTTTCTCCAGATCTCTCTGGCATTTTTCCTCAGAATTTCTATCTCTGACTCTTTCTCGTTCACCTAACTCTGAATTCCCATTTCTCTTTCTCTTTGTCATTCTCTTTGACTCTTAATCTCTCTTTCTGAACGTTAACCCCGCTCTACTGCTCTCACTGAGCCAGTTTTTCAATCTTTCTCTTTTTAATTCTCGCTTTCTGCGCAGCCAGTCATCGCTATTATCTAATTCTGTTAATAACGGCCTCACCCCTTTCTATCACCCATCTGTTTCTCATTGTTTTGCTCCGTCCCCTCTGCTTGCTCTTCCTCTATTTTTCTCTGATACTTTTATGTACAATTGTTCCTCCACTAAAGAACTTAACCCAGGGTTTTTCTTTTTAACTTTTACACAGTAACCGCACAACAGCAGAACAGCCTATTGAGCAGAACATAGATATAAATATGAATTTGAATATGACGACAATGTTTGTGGGGGTGTTTCAGTGCTAATCTGGCTTATATGCACTCTGCATGTCTTACACCCTGTCCATTTCCATGGCCCTGAGCTTAATAACAACACTGTAGGATTAGTGCAGGGTGACTTCACACAATAAAAAAAAAGAAAGGATGAAAAAAAAATGCCACTCTCTGTGTAGGCAGCTGGAATACAGACACATGATTATGTAGGAATTCAGTTAAAAGCAATGGATATGTTTATTTATTGAGAATCATGTGATAGAAATTCTATAGTAGATCATTTAATGCTAAAATAAACTAAAAAAAAGAAAAAAAGAAATTAAAACACAAATAAATTCATGATGCTTTTCCATTGTATCCCTGTTTGGTTAACATCAGTGCGTCAGCATCCCACCACCACAAACACACTTTCTGACCACTGCATAACATTTGGTATTAATTCCTCATCTGGCAAAAGGATTATCATCCTCAGATTGGATTTATGATCTCAGTGCTCAGGCAGGTTTATCCAGCCACCATATGTAGAATTATCATTAGAGTTGTAATCCCCCACAGACCACTCACACACACACACACACACACACACACACACACACACACACACACACACAAAACAAATACACACCCCTCTACAGTTAAATGCCCCCAGAGATGGTGGCGATTGGCAGTTAGGGAGTCAAAACACATCCCCCTGCATGTAAATGGTTTGTTTTTGCTTGGTCAGTCCAGTGATGGTGATATGAAACATAAAAACAATGAGATAAACACAGGGAGCGGAAAGACCCGGATGTTATTTGAAAAGATGAAAGGGGATTGGCTAAGAAATTGTATTAGGGAGGGGAGAAAGGGTATCTTATTTTCTTATAATAGTCCTTTTTTTATCTAAATTCTGTGTGCTTTTCTGTGTTTCTGGCTTGGTTTACTCACTCTCTCCGACCTCCATTACTCAGCTCATGATTCATTCACTCACTCTCTCACCCATTTACCCAGTCTGCCCGGCTCATTCGCTCCCAACTCTCCCCTGCATTCACCCAAACACTAAGGCAGCATCATATCCTGAGCCAATTCAAAACGCCTGAATACTTCCACAGATAATTTCAAGGTGATATTAAATTGATTTCACCTCATGAATGTGGCAGTCCACTTTGTTATTGTAGCATCTGCCTTTAGGCCATTTGGTGTAATTTTGGTAATGCCTAAAATGTAGAGGTGAGATGCATCTCTACCCGATGTTTTGTCAATAGAATCAGCACTGACTTAGATGTCACATGGTTAATTATATCAATGGGCTAGTCAGTGTAATTTTGTGACCAGAAAATAGTGCCGGGATCCATCATATGCCAACTTTTTTTTTGCCAAAATATGATCAGCTGTGTGATAGGACAGAAAAAAAGAACACGTGTACTGTAGACTTTCACCAAAGCGAGCTACCTCAAAATAAGGTTGGCAAAAGTATCGATACTTAAATACTCTTCAATACCACATGTTTATAAAACAATACAATATCCATGAATTAGAGTACTGAAAGTGCCAAAAATATTAAATGGAAAATTTATCGAAATAAGCCTTCAGTTTTATTAATCAAAAAGAAAAGGAAGAATTACGATTCTTCCGGTATTGTTTCTTTCCTCTGTAACCCCGCCTACTTGCGGCTTCTTGCGCATGTCCAAAGAAAAAAACAACAAACAGCCAACAAAGATGACAGAGTGTAGCTTACTGGTCTTAATGTTACACTTGATACTATTTTTTAAAGAAGTCTGAAAATGTAAATGTCAGTTGTCAGGGTATAAAATCAATCGATCTTATCATCTTTACAAATTAAGACTCAACAGTCCAGTGTTTTTCAAACTTTTCCTGGCATGCCGCTCTAATGAAAAAGGATCCAAATTGAATTTTAGTGAGATAATGGTCAGCTCAGATCAGACCATGACACCCCTAGCATTGAAAGATGTATCGAGTATTGTTTTTTCATCAAGGCTTAATAATAAAAATTGTCCACTTGCCCGCCGCAAGTTAAAGGCCATGTCGACACTTAACACTTAACTTGTAGTCTTTGTTGTTTTTGATAACCGCCAATAAAACAAACAGTTTGTACAGGGGCAAGTAAAAACTGACTTTGGGCAGGTAGGTTTGTGACCCCCTTGCCCAACTGGGTAAATGAAACAAAAAAGCCAAAACTGAAAAAAACTGAACCCTGGTAGTATCGTCTCGAAGTTGTGACAACTTTACCACAAAATTCAAAACTCCTTCTTTAACTTGTCTCCTCCCCTTCATCTACATCTTCATGACAGGAAGTCATTTTAACAAGCGAAATCAATACAAGATGAAGGCTTTCACCTGAATTCAACTGGTCAATCTATTTCAAGGAAAGAACACCTGTTCCTAATCTTTCGTGCAGCGAGTGCACATCATTACTGATTCATCCTCCCCACCATCCTCTCTCCCTGATAAGTCATCACCGTCACCACCCCCTCCTCTCGCTCCGTGGCTCCCCCAGGCTCCACCGTCTCTAATCAAGGCCTAATGAGCCTAATTGGTCGTTAAAACATGCCAGAGTATGACACAGCGGTGCTACAGCGTCTGCCATATGGTCGGGGTTGGCCCGGGGCCCCCGAGCTGCCAACTGTTCCCCCGTCACTGCCTGGACTGCTCCGCGCTGACTGACAGCGACTGCGATAGGAGTTTCTCTCCTGTTGATGATTCAGCACTCAACACAGCACTGAATGGAACAGAGGACAAGAAAAAGTGTGTGTGTGTGTGTGTAGATATGTGCGTGTTGACTGACCGACTCACTTTCTCCATGTTGGCATTCAGAGCTTGCCCTTCAAGCTGTAGACACGAAACTGGAGGTAAATAGAACTTCTGAATGTTTGTATCACGTGGAAAATACTACTAAAATAGTACATATAGTGTAGGGTATTCCTGTTCTGATTTTCTAGGCCTTAAACTGCTTGTTTTGTTCCAAAAATTAAATAAAATTTCAGTGAAAGAAAACAGAAGAAACATCATACTCTCACATTTTAGAAGCTGGCTAAAGCTAAATGATTTGCATTTAGGCTTGACAAATTAAGTAAACAATAAATTGTCTTCAAATCAGAATTGATTCTGATTGATTTTTCTGTCATGTGACACCCTGATCCAACCCCTGCCCTTATTTTAGGCAACAATGCCTAAAATAATGTACCCACAATGAATGAGGAATAGATCCTCAGACATAAGGCCAAGATGCAAACTTTCTTTGTAAGAAGCTAAGGAATATTAATCTAATTAAACCTATTGCCACTGCAGATGAAAATGGAGGTTTAATACAGGACAAACAATGATTTTTATCCTCGCCTTGTATGATCACTAATATTACTAATATACCAAGTTATACTGGGTACAGTAATTGTGCAACTGGATGTCTTGTCCTATTCCTGGACTACATTGCTTAACTGCAAATTTAATGAAAATATACTAAAATACAACATTTATGATGCACATTATAACGATATACTCAAGCGCTCTCTTTGTTTGAATGTTTCTTATTTTGCCTCCTTTTAATATGATGCATGTCTTTGTTTTTGTGCAATGGAAAAAGAGCTGCATGGATGAACAACGACTAATATTTCAATGTTAGGAATTTTTTATTGTTTTTTAGAGTTTACCTTTTGACTTTAGTCTGTCCTCTACCAGTGACCCTTGCTCCAGGGCAGAGAAATGAGTAGTAATATTACATTTAGTAATATTTAGACATTATATTGCCATCAGTGTGATGTGAGCTGCATCAGTAATGTGTTGACTTCACAGTGCTGCACGACCCACTAATTAATTTGCCTCTATAAACTAAGAGCTGTGAGGCCTGCTGCCCTCAGCCAATTTACTCATGACCTTAATATGACCCAAGCGCAGCGCTACGTGGCTGGGTTTTACTGTGTGCGCGCATGTATGTGTGAAGAGGTTAAGCATATTTTACCAAAACAAGGAAGCCCAACATCTAACAAGAACTGATTATGTAAATGATGTGTTGGCAGCTTCGATACCACTGGGGTTTGAAGTGTGTGTGGACGTATGTGTGCGTGTGTCTGTGTCTGAGTGTGTGTATCATGCAATCAGGCTTGAATTGATCCCATCTCTCCAACATTCAAAGGGAGCCCCCTCCAGTTTTTGGTCACTGTAACTGCAATGATGGACAGTGCGTTTATTTCATTCGATGAAAGATTCAAATTGGAGCAAAAATTTATTTCTCAGCTAGAGAAATAAATTAAGTTTTTTTTTTTCTTCCAAAAATGAAATGTTCAAAAAGGAAAATGTACATATCTATTTTCGTATATAAAGGGTGCATAAATAAGCCTTAAAACTCTAGTTGTAATAAACCAGTTTTACCCTTCAGTGCTTCTGTCACAGGCTTTAAATCTTATTTTGTAAAGAAATCCCTCAACACTTCCCTTCATTACACCTTGCGTGCCCCCTCCTTCCTTATTTCCTCTTTCTTTTTATTCCCTCACCTCTCTTTTCCAAACTGATGTCTTCATCAGTGGTAATTCTGGGTCCATGCAGAGTGCGGCCGATTTCCCTGCCAGTAGATATAAGCTGATTGAAGGCAACCAGCGCCTGTCAATACCGCTTGCTTGTATTTGCCTGCGCCCCGCCTGCCTCCAACACAGCTGATTATTGGAGACCTCTCATAGCAGTATTGAGCTGCTGTCCCCACTCTTGTTACCTAGCTGATAGTTTCATTGTTTATATGCAGATGGAGGTGGGCTATTGAACAACCAAGACACTCACCCCTAATGGTAAACAAACAATCGGAGTGGCGTGCAGAGAGAAAGTGAGGTCAATAGAGTTGATTAATACACGTAAGGGGACACATTATGGACATTGCGATCTATATTTTCTGCTGGTCACATCCTCTGAGATATTCAGATGAAAGCTCTGTGAAAGACAGATGAAATGTTGGATGCAGTGGAGGTGAAGATGAACACACAAGAAAAGGAAGGAAGTAATTTTGCTTCGGATTACTGTCGAACTCAGTAAAAGTCTCCAAGTAGCTGATTGGCGCCTGTGCATTCAGCTGAACAGTTGGTCAGGATGTTGTTTGATTATGACAGCAGCTGTACGTCCTTGTTCATGCAGCTTGTTCATACTGTGTGCAGAGCTGCACAACTAATCGAAATATTATCAAAATCACAATATGGCAAAGTGTAATTTCCAAATTGCAGAAGTAGCATTTTTTTTTTTGATAAAGGTCAAATATGTGACAACACATACAGCATTATATTTAAGTACAGTTTTTGCTTTGCATGATGCACGATGACCTGATTCGATTTTGGTTTTTGGAGGAAAAAGGTCAAGGTCACTGTGACCTCTAGTCTGTCCCATTCTCACGAACACAATCTCTCAGGAACACTCGGATGGAATTTGGCATGAACGTCCACTTGGACTCGAGGATGAACTGATTGGATTTTGGTGGTCAAAGGTCAAGGTTACTGGGACCTCTTGTCCGTCCTCTTCTCGTGAACGTGACATCTCAAGAAGTTTTTCAGACTTGATCCGAACATTTGGTGGTCAAAAGACGTTTTAGGGCATGACTCAAGGATACATACACTAATTATGACAAAATTAGACACAAATATCTACACATTTTATATCCAAAAGGTCAAAGATCAACTTCAATGTGAAGACAGCACGTTTCTGACTGAATTATTCACTGCAATCGTACACATCAGGAGCAGTGACTTCCATGTTGCCAAAAAAATACACCTAATACCCTTTGTTAAATTCCTCTGAAATCTTCACTGCACATATTGTATGAGTCTGGACAGACATGGATGTAAGCAGCAACTTAACCCGTTGGCGAAGTTGTTATATTTGTATTTTTTCATTTATGTATAATAATTAATAATACGAGTGTTTCAGTGACTTGGTGTCATTTTTGAATTTATATATATAGATGAAGAATATCGGCTGGTATATTGATACCAGAATTATTTTAGTCCCTAATAGTGGTGTCAGGGTTGGCCCTGAAAATCCAGTATTGGTCAGGCGTTACTACAAATCTTGTTCTCTAGATGTTAGAAAACATATTTGATTGATACTGAGTCCCAAAATGTCACATAATCATGTTTTTAATAGTTTTTTCAGCAACTATGAAAAACGCAGCACAAATATAATCATTCCCTCTAAGAGTGAATCATTTTGCAAACGCAATATTTGTCAAAATGATCACAATATGATTTTTTTTAACATCACGTGCAGCCTTGACTGTACTCTACAATGCACTGTTTCCTTGACTGATAATATGCCTCGTTTCACTCACCATTTTCTTAAAGAGCCTTATAAAAAAATATATATATATTGTCCCTCTCTGGTGATTTTTCTGCTGTCATTCCCCTCATCTTCTTTGCCCTCTTCTTCACCTCAGTTCCTATTCTGAAAACCATTTAATTCAATTCATCTGTTTGTGTTCACTTTTGCTGATGTGACAACTTGAGTGAAGTTTCCCAGAAAAGCACACAGACATCTTTGTGTCAGAATATATGAAGGCCACCCCAACAATGCTGGCCTGCTCAAAACCATATGTCTGGTTGCAAACTTAAACCAAAAAAAAAAAAAGAAAAATTGGAATTATTCCTTTTTTGATATCTGGTCCTGTCTTACAGAAGTTCAAGCAAATGTGAATGAGTGGAGCAGCAGTCTCATCTGTGATGTGTGAAGTTGGAAAAACACATACTTCTCTTTTCCACCTTGAAAGGCCCGGGTACAGGCTGACCCATACATCAAAATATATCAAAGAAAGCCTTTTGATGGAACTTTAAAGTGAAAGGAGCCGTGTGATTGAGCAAGTGATGTACTGAAACTAAAAAACATAGTTCAACTGATGTTTCAATGCCTTAGAGTTTAGTCCTCAAAAGCCAGGAAGAAAGCATGAAACCATGCAATCTGTGTGTAAGCTTATGGCTTACATAAACCCAATTATAAGCTGAGATTTCTGTGGTTTCATGTGTTTTGTCTCTTTCTTTTGTGTGGCACTTGACTCACTGTGGGTCAGAGGTTTCGTTTACACAAAAGTACAATTGAGCTAGATACAGATGCTGAGAAAATAATTTCTTCAAGCCTCAGAGGACGAAATTGAATGCTTTGAGCGATAGAAAATAGTTCCTTTAAACGATACACTGCGTTTATTTTCTTTTTAATTCCACTTGGAAATAAAATCTCAATTTGAAACATACTTATTTACATTTTTTTGGTCTTAAACCAACACTGATATAAAAACAAAGAGCACATGGAATATAAAATCATGAATCTGTGAGCAATAAATGCAGTCTTTTCAGATATTATTGATCATGTCACACATACACAAATAACTTCCTTTCAGAGATGTTTACAGCTCTGTATTAGCGGGTATGTGTATATGTGGCCTGTAAAGGTGGAATGTATGAGAAAAGCAGTAAGACAGTTCAAGATTATTCACCTCAGCCCGTAAATAAAACATCCATCAGCTCTCTCAGGAATAAAGCTCATGTCTGGTGACCTCTGAAAGGTTAAACCCTGTAAAAAGGTTAAACCTTGAAAGAATTATTTTCATTACTTCTCAGCCATTCCAATCAGCCTCTCTCCCCTTATGGGAATCAGTGGATTAGTACTAAGGTTGCTTGCTTTGTTTTTTGGGCTAGCGACAGCCATGGCCAGAGGCATGATGGTTCTGGGTTGTCTGTCTGTCTGTCTGTGTATCCGCACATATTTATGTCTGTCCGTCCATCCCACTGTCCATCTGTCCCCCCGTCCATCCCCTTTTTGTGAACGTGATATCTCAAGAACGCCTTGACCAAATTTCTTCAAACTTGGCACAAATGTTCAATTTGACTCAAGAATGAGATTTTGGTGGTCAAAGGTCGTCATGTCTGCTCAGTTATTTTGAAGATGATATCTCAGAAACATTTTGATGGGATTTTTTTGAAATTTGGCACAAATGGACACAATGGTGAAACTGTTCAATCACTGTAACGTCGTGTCTGTCCCTGTTATCTTGAATGTGATATCGCAGGACCAACTGGACAGAATTTATTCAAATGTGTTACAAACGTCCGCTTGGACTAAGGGATGAACTCGTTAGAATTTCAAGGTCAAAGGTCAAGGTCACTGTGATATCATAAAACACTTATTATGACAAAATTTCACACAAATGTCCAACAGGATAAAATGGTGACATTTTATACCCAGAAGGTCAAAGGTCAGCACTACTGTGACATCATAAAGTATCAGTCCTTTGTACGTCTCTGTAAAAAATAGTCTTAAGTGAAGACAGCATGTTTCTCACTGGAAATGATTCACTGGAATCACATGTCAATATAATGACTTCCATTTTGTCAAAAAAAAAATTCCAAGACATCACCACACATATTATGAGTCTGGACAGACATGGATGAAACGTGCTACTTGACTGGCTGGCGGAGGCAGACAACCGCGAGGCAGTAATTCTAGTTCATATTGCTCCAATATCACCTCCTGCAGTTTCTGAGTTTCTCAGGCGGCTGAATCACAGTGGAAAACAAAGTACTGTATACATGCAGGCTGTACATGCAGGGTACAATTAACTTTCACTTAAGTGATGGAACCACTTACTGTACAGCAACTCTGCTCACTGCGATGCCTTTTAACATTTCAAAGTTAATAACTGTTGCCATTTTAAAGTCCGCGAACGGCTCAGATACTTTTTTCCACACTTTGCTCCTCCTTTCTGTGTGTATCTGTATGCTAAATAAGGTCAAGACATCAACCACAAAACAATAAATTTTCTTGACAACATAGGGGAAGTTCAGAGACCAGAGCTGTGGCCAGAAATCAAATTGTATTCAAACATCAAAGCATGAAAAAAAAAAAAATGAATTGCACTAAAGCTCTCGTCTATAAACTGACCTCATTTCAGGCCATCGAGTTGTTTACTGTATGCGGTCCATTTTACATCTTTAACCTCAGGCTTACATCATGGATGAAACCAAATGGCTCTCGATCATCTCCCTCTGATAATTAGTTCTGTTCACTTTGCCGCTTTTAGATCATAAGCTTTTTTGGCAAGATCATAGCTGCTCTTAAGTTACGAAAGTGCTCAACAACACCGCTAACGCAGCCCTCATCTATTTGTTTGTACGCCAGGGATGCACGAGTCAATTAATCCGAACAATAAAAACAGAACCCCCATTTAACTCGTTAACCCTCGGCAGCCTGTTGTGTGATGTTCTCCGTAGCACATTTCCGTTTTCATTTGGCTCATTACTGCCTAAGTGGTGCCACAAATGGTCAGAATGATGTCACTGATTTGAATGAAGACCATGGGAGTGATTGGTTTAAATGCCTCTGTGTAATTGAATCGTGTTAGCCAGATATGCAATTGAATTATGTTTACTTCACTGGATGGGCTTGTGTACAGAGTGGTCTGTGTGTGTGTGTGTGTGTGTTGGGGAAAGGGAAGGGGAGAAAGAGATGGTTCAACAGTGAAAGTTCAGCATCTACCTCATAACAGCACCGAGCAATTAAAACCAAAAAGGAGGAAATCAAGGGTTGGTACATCCAAATTACATAATTTCTCACTTAGTTCTTGTGGTCGAACCACAGATAGTTTAGCTTTTATTTTCCCAGGATGTGAGACATCCTGTCATTCTTCAATGCTCATTCAAGACCACTACAAACAAAAGTCCTTTCTTAGAGGGATATCTGGAAACCAAATGAAAGCAACTTTCTGTATGTTTTTTTCTTTTCTTTTTTTTCAGCTTTCAGTTTGCTGCCAAATTTATAGCCCCATTTACATTTTCAGTGACCTGCCATCTGCTTTTGGTCCAGTATTCTCACTGGTTACCAGTGGTGGAAACGTACTGGGGTTTTTTTTTTTTGTCCGTATGTCATGTTTTTTATTGGCCCATTTTCCAGATGGCCTTACTAGCTCCAAAAATGGAGATAAAAGGTTCAGATATTAATTCAAATTGCAGACCTACTCAGTAGTAAATTATGATCTTAAAGGTAGCAGCGTAGATTACAAAGTTTTTAATGGATACTTTAAGTAAGAGGAAAATTACAGACAGAAAAGTACCTAAAAAAATGACTTTACAGTAACATGAGTAATTGCGATTGTGTGGACTATGTCTTCATACTAATTTTTAAAATAACTTTTCTGTAGATAAGGTTTATTTTCGCTTTTATTTTAAACCGGTCAAAGATCTGGACAGCAGACTCATAAAAGATACATATAAAGCTGGACATACATGCATATTTGAAGATTCATACATGTCAAGTCAAGCCACCCCCCCCCCTCCCTGCCACGCTTTCTTTCACACACACTCAAACAAGATCACACAACTCAGCATACACACGTGCGTGATGTGCTATCTGACTTGGCAGACCCCTAACTGTGACCAATCGGTGTGTGTGGAGTGTGGACAGTCGGATTATCTGAAGACACAAGCTCCATCTCCCCTGGTTTCCATACTGTTGTTTCAGTCCGTCATTAGAATAACAATAACCACAATACATACAGCGCCATAAGCTGACATCCATCCAATAAGCTATAGCTGTAGGGGTGAGGTCAGGAGATACGTGTGTGTGTTTGTGTGTGTACATATAAGTGTGTGTGTGTGTGTAGTTGTCTCTCGCAAAGAATGGACAAGATGTTAATCACAGCCATCTTTGTCTTTGTAGACTATAATCTTTTATAACACCAACAATAGTGTGCATGTGTGTGTGTGTGTGTGTTTGAGAGTGTGTGTGTCACAGTCTAATGATGCAGCAGTGATGATGGCGGCGCGTGGCGTCCCTATCATGTGGCGAAAAATTGATTAGCTAAGGGTCACACACAGCAGAGCCTGAAGCGTGTCTGTTTGTGTGTGTATCCCCGTGCATAAATGTGTACGTGCTGGTGTGTTTGAGTGGTTTTGTGAGTGCGTGTGCGTATAAATGTGTGTGTCGTCAGACCTCCTAAGCTGAATATTGATGTATTGATCAGGCGCTTGTGTTGCTTAAAGCCATTTGCTCCTAGGGGAGTCCTCCTAACTCACACACACACACGCACGCACACATATACGCACACACACACACACACTGAGCATGGCTATTGACAACTGTGTCATCTTTTCTATGGGAACAATTGCTGACAACCGGCGTTGTTTCTCGTCATATTGTGTCATTGTCTTATCGGACAGTAGCAGAGTGCTGCTACAAAGCACACCTGCCACACGTCCATTCACTGGGATGCTAATGCGAACTCAAGAACATAATACCATTATGGAACATAATAGCCTTATGGCCCACCTATTGGCCTTTTACATGTGCAACTGCATTGTTATAATGATGGCATATCCCAGATGTGTTTTTTTTTCAGGGGGGGTTAAAGTGAACTGGCAACAGGAGAAGAAGACATGTCAAAAAGAAAAAAAGCGTAGAGGATGAAATGAATCTTGAACCTGGTCAGAGCACCTGGTGCAGGCTTTTGTGTAGAAACCTAGGACAGGGTTTCAAAAATCACAAGGTACGGGCGTCAGGTGGCCCAGTGGTTTGGATGCATAAGGCGCAGTATAACTCTCTGGTTTGATTCTAGCATAGGACCTTTGTGCCATTTCACACTCCTCTTGCTCTCCACATTTCCTGAGTATAACTCTACTGTCACTATCAAATAAAAAGGCAAAATGGCAGAAAAGAAATTACAAGGTAAAACTAAGAAATTTTGATTTATTTATTATTGATATACTTTTAAACTGTGTCCTAATTGCTTCATTTTTAAAACCTTGCTAAAAAAAAAGGATGTGAAATTAGGGGTAGACACTCAATTGAGCCAAAAAAGCCCAATATTGCTATTTTATATAACTTTCTTGCCTCCATCATTTTCAGTTTCAGTTTATTGATTGGGATATTAATGGAGTAAGCAAAGTTACTAATGTTCTGTTCAACCTGCAGATGGGTGTCAAATTAAAAGAAAAACCTGAATAAATGAGTGCAGAAGCCAAATTAATGTACCTGCTTCCACAGGTCATGAGGTCACTGAACATACTATTTCAGTTCAGTTCATACAGGGTTTATTGACATGACCATAATGAAATACAGTATTGCCAAAGTACATTGTCCAAGATAAAACTTACAAGAACTACAACATAATGTGTAGCAGGTATACACATACTGTGCTAGATTGCATCTCTTGATGTGCTCTTCGAAGAGGATTGGGATTTGGTTTATGTTGGTATGTGGTCAAATTGAGGTGTATTTGAATTTGGGGAAACATTTAGTTTGGACTGGAAGGAGTTTTGTGAGAAAATTCAGCTCTGTCTCCACTTTGTGTTCCTTGCACAGCTCACAGAAGAGCTCCTCTTTGGGGAGCCATGATTTTTTTTGAATCATCCCGTCTCGATGGCACGGCTGTGCTCACCGAGTCTGTACTTTGTCAGCGTAGTTTTTTTTGTTTTTTGTCAGTCACTATACTCTGCCATACTGCACTGTCTTTTTAGGGACAGATAGCACTGCATTTTGCTCTGTCCTTTTTCTGTGTGTTCCAATTAGTTATAATTCGGTTGACATTAATTTGTTCTCAGATTGGTCAGATTGAGGCAGAACAGGGTTAGAAAGTGAACTTTGTTGCTCAACTCTTGGCATTGC